>BOPN01000502.1:407523-417523 GCA_017312705.2 Penaeus japonicus
AGAAGGAAAGAATATATGTATAGGCAATATGCATGCATAATCGATGATGAACAGGGCAAAATAAGAGATAATTAGCCAATAATTACAGAGAGATATACATACCCTCTCTCTCTCTCTCTCTCTCTCTCTCTTTCTTTGTCTCTGTTTCTCTCTCTCTCTCTCTTTCTCTTTCTCTTTCTCTCTCTCTCTCTCTCTCTCTCTCTCTCTCTCTCTCTCTCTCTCTTCTCTCTATATATATATATATATATATATATATATATATATATATATATATATATATATATATATATATATATATATGTATGTATATATATACATATATATATATATATATATATACATATATATATATATACATATATATATATATATATATATATATACATATATATATATATATATATGTGTGTGTGTGTGTGTGTGTGTGTGTGTGTGTGTGTATATATTTATATATATATATATATATATATATATATATATATATATATATATATATATATATATATATATATATATATATATATATATATATATATATATATATATATATATATATATATATATATATATATATATATATATATATATATATATATATATATATATGTATATATATATATATATATATATATATATATATATGTATATATATCACTCTCTCTCTCTCTCTCTCTCTCTCTATCTCTCTCTCTCTCTCTCTCTCTCTCTCTCTCTCTCTCTCTCTCTCTCTCTCTCTCTCTCTCTCTCTCTCTCTCTCTCTCTCTCTCCCTCTCTCTCTCTCTTTCTCTTCTTTCGCATACACACACACACTTACTTACTCCAGAGCTCGATGACAATTCAGTGATTGGGATTTTTCTCCTGCATACAATCCGATACAATGGCATACGCTCCGAGAAATATTTTTACGTAGGAAGTATAGAGAAATGACATGAAAACTTCTAATTCCATGAGATCACAATGAATAAAAAAAATCATTGATTTCCTTCTGGAATTTCCATCTGTATTGGATCTTTTGAAATTACAAATGATGTCTTTTTTATTCCTTTTTCCTTTTTAATTTCGCCCTTCGTATTAGAGAGATACGCAAACAATTTTTTTTCGTCTTCTTTTTCCTTATTAGAAACAGAACTCTGTGACCAAAAAGCCCCTCTCGTGTTTACTTTTCCTTCTTTCTTTCACACGGGGAAAAGATACTCGCATGTGAAAGCTTTCGAAGCTTAGTTGAATACGACGGAAATCATGCGAGTTTACATTTGCTTGGTCTTAAAAGCCTTCACATATATAGTGGCTGCTCGAAGGGCGGAAGCGCACTGGCAAAAATGCGTCGAAAAGTTTGAAGTGCTCTCTGTAGGTACAGTTGCAAGAATGTTGCTAAAATGTTGCTAGAATACGTTGTCGACTGCTACTACGGAGTTACGTGTATGCTTTTGTTTCCTGCCGTTGCAATTGTTCGGTCGTAATAATGCTGCATCTGGCGCGCTCGCCTTCCTGTGTGAATTGCATGATTGAATACAGTTCCCAAATCTTGTACAAGGTTCCTCTTGGCGGCCTATTTTCTAGGATCTTCCAGCGAGTAAATCGGTGTTATGATTTCGCCACAAGGTAGATATAGAGGGGAGAGTGACTCTTGTTAACATGGTGGGTGTTATCATGGTGGACAACCCATTTTCAATTTATCAACCAATTATCTGGTGCAGGACTCTTATATGCGCTTATCAAATGGGAAGAAATCACAGAATCTTGCCGTTATCAAATTATCGTTATACTTTTTTACGATGTATTCGTCTGTCTTTTAGCCCTATACGCTTATCTTTAAATGTCTTTGTAAATGCCAATCTGTTTCTGTTATGCAAGACAATAGAGTTCTGGCATGACACTAATATCTAGCGTGGGACATGGAATATTGTTATGCAATACATAAGGTCGATTTGGAATCACTATGCTTTTTTTTTTTTTTTTTTTTCCTTTCTTTCTTTTGGCTTGTTTTTTTCCGCATGTGTGACTTTGAGCACCTTCATCTCCCCATACCTGTGATTATTAGACATCTAAAAAAAAAAAAAAAAAAAAAAAAAAAAAAAAAAAAAAAAAAAAAAAAGTAAAAAAAAAAATCATGCACGTGCGGTGATAGCGACCCTCAACGGTAGGTGTTTCACAGGCGCAAGGGATCCGAGGTCTGGCTGGCGTTGATTAAAGGCCGGTCATTAGGCTTCAGAAGCGCAGCCAGATGGGCTATCTGTAACGCACCTGTCAGTTATGAATTCTGCTGCCATTGTACAAGCTCGATTTGAAAGGCGTTTATTGTCAGACACTGCTACATATATCTGTGTGTAGGATGATTTAACAAAAATAAGGATGATGATAATAGACTAGGTTAGATTGATAAAGTTAGGAAGTAGAAAAAAAGGCAGAACTGAAAAATTCGTATTGGATAAAAATATGTTTATCTTTATATTTAATTTGTATCATAGCTTATGCTCTATTATTATCATCAGACAACCGCCCAGTTTCATAGCAGTGATTTGAAAATGGAAGAGTATACACACCAACTGAGTTATCATTTCCACAATCTTTTTAAAAGAGCCTTGAAATGAAAATGTAGAATGACCCCTAGGGAATTAGCATTACTGATTATGAAACGTTACAAAAGCTAGAAAAAAAATGAATAAATTGAAGAAAAAAAAATATATATTTTCACAATACCCAACAGAAACTTGTCTTGTTTCGTATCCACCGAACATACTACAGGTATGATAAAAAATCGAGCCTGTACCATATAAATTTTTCGTTTAAACATCTTGAAATTAAAAGTATTCAACAATCTAAAGTTGAGAGAAAAACGCCAAGGGTCAGGTTTAATTATTAGGACCTGTTGGAGCATATCAACATGACTTGAATATTAAAATCACACTCGTATTTTCGGATAATTTTGGAATTTTTCTCTCTCTCTATGTAACTCTCTATCTAACTCTCTCTTTTTTCCTGTTCTCTTTCATTTTTATTTTATTTTGTTCTGTCCATTTATTTTTCTTTTCTCTTTTCTCTCTTTCCAAGTCTCTCTTTCTCTAAGTCTCTCTTGCTCTTTCTATTCTCTCTTTTTTTTTCTCTTAGTATCTCTCTCTCTTTTAGTCTCTTTCTCTGTGTCTATTTCTCTCTGTAACTTCTTCTTCTTCTCCTCCTCCTTCTCCTCCTCTTCCTCCTCTTCCCCTTTCTCCTCCTACTTCTCCTCCTCCATCTCCAACTTCTTCTTCTCCTCCTCCTTCTCCTCCTCCTTCTCCTCCTCTTTCTCCAACATCTTCTTTTTATCCTCCTCCTCTTCCTCCCCCTCTTCCTGCTCCTTCCTTCTCCTTCTCCCTCCCCTTCTCCTCCTTCTTCTCCTCCTCCTCTTCTTTCTTCTCTTCCTTTCCTCTTTATCTTCCTCCTTTTCCTCCTCCTCCTCCTCTTCCTTCTCTTCCTCCTTCTCCTCCTCTTTCTCCTCCTTCTCCCCCTCCTTCTCCTCCTCTTCCCCCTCCTCCTCCTCCTCCTCCTCTTCCTCCTTCTCCTCCTCTTTCTCCAACATCTTCTTCTTCTCCTCCTCCTCTTCCTCCCCCTCTTCCTCCTCCTTCCTTCTCCTTCTCCCTCCCCTTCTCCTCCTCCTTCTCCTCCTCCTCTTCTTTCTTCTCTTCCTTTCCTCTCTTCCTTTCCTCTTTATCCTCCTCCTCTTCCTTCTCTTCCTCCTTCTCCTCCTCCTTCTCCTAGTTCTTCTCCTCCTCCTCCTCCTCCTCTTTCTCCACCATCTTCTCCTTCTTCTCCTCCTCCTCTTCCTCCCCCTCTTCCTCCTCCTTCCTTCTCCTTCTCCCTCCCCTTCTCCTCCTCCTTCTCCTCCTCCTCTTCTTTCTTCTCTTCCTTTCCTCTTTATCCTCCTCCTTTTCCTCCTCCTCCTCCTCTTCCTTCTCTTCCTCCTCCTCCTCCTCCTCCTCCTCCTCCTCCTCCTCCTCCTCCTCTCCCCCTCCTCCTCCTCCTCCTCCTCCTCCTCCTCCTCTTCCTCCTTCTCCTCCTCCTTCTCCTAGTTCTTCTCCTCCTCCTTCTCCTCCTCTTTCTCCAACATCTTCTTCTTCTTCTCCTCCTCCTCTTCCTCCCCCTCTTCCTCCTCCTTCCTTCTCCTTCTCCCTCCCCTTCTCCTCCTCCTTCTCCTCCTCCTCTTCTTTCTTCTCTTCCTTTCCTCTTTATCCTCCTCCTTTTCCTCCTCCTCCTCCTCTTCCTTCTCTTCCTCCTTCTCCTCCTCCTTCTCCTCCTCCTCCCCCTCCTCCTCCTCCTCCTCCTCCTCCTCCTCCTCCTCCTCCTCCTCCTCCTCCTCCTCCTCCTCCTCCTCCTCCTCCTCCTCCTCCTCCTCCTCCTCCTCCTCCTCCTCCTCCTCCTCTTCCTCCTTCTCCTAGTTCTCTCCTCCTCCTCCTCTTCCTCCTTCTCTTCCCCCTCCTCCTCCACCTCCTCTTCCTCCTCCTCCTTCTTCTCCTCCTCTTTCTCCTCTTTCTCCCCCTTCTTCTCCGCCTCTTTCTCCCCCTCCTCCTCCTCCTCCTCCTTTTCCTCCTCCTTCTTCTCCTCTTCCTTCTTCTCCTCATTTTCTTCCTTCTTCTCCTCCTTCTCTACCTTTACTGTCTCCTCCGGGATATTTAACAGCATCATTAAAACTTTCAGATATTTTTTTTTTTTTTTTTGGGGGGGAGAAGGGGGGGGGGGGCGACAATCACGTTGAAACAAATTATCTTGCAGGATTATGATAGCAATTTTTTAATCTAATTTAGCTATAATTTGAGTTGGTAAAAGTTTTTTTTTTTTTTTGTATTTTCTTTTGGAAAATTGTGCTAGTAGGATGATGATGATGATGGTAATACTGATGATGATGGGGAAGATGATGATGATGATTATGATGGTGACGATAATGATGATGATGATAAGGATGATGATGGTGAGGGAAATATTAATTGGTGATGAGGATGATGAATATGATTACAATGATGATGATGGTGATGACAGTAATGAAGAAAATGATGATGGTGATGATGATTATAATAGTGAAGATGATGGTAATGATGATAATAGCGATGGTAATTGTGAAGATGATGGTAATGATAAGGATAATGAGGATAATGAGAGTAACGATGAAAAATAACAATAGAAATGATAAAAATCGTAAAGACAATAAATATAATAATCTAAGAATAAAAACAATGATCTTAAAGGAAGAAATACGACAACTATAACAGCAACGAATATGAAGAAGAAAAAAACACACATAAAAAACAAGAACAAAAAGAATAACAAAAAAATGTTATAACAATGACAACTATAACGATAAATTTTACACATATTAGACCCTCGGCCATGTTAATAAAACATATTTCATTAGGCCTTTCAACCACAGACTAAAGGAAAGCAAACTGTGGCAGAGAACATTTCTAAAATAGATTATTTTCAACATAGCTCAGCATCGCTTAAAGAGGTTTTTATATAACTATACGATATATCTAACAATGGGGTGGATCTAACAAGGACTCCCGTGACGTCACCATACCATTGATAAAGTAAAAAAAATAAAAAATAAAAAAATAAAACGTTAAAAAAGAAACCAGAATGAAACGAACAAAAAAGAGAGAAATCTTAGTGGGAATATTGCATGACATCTAGAAAAGAGAGAAAAAAAAAAGACAGGTGTACGTGTAAGAGAGATGACAAAAGCAGGTTAAAGTCTCACTAAAATGAGGGTAAGCGGCAACTGTCAGTTTGGGTGGCTGCTGATTTGAAAAAAATAATAATAATAGTAAAAAAAAAAAAAAAAAATACTAATGATAAAAATGTATAAAAGAAAAAAAACCCAAAGAATTAGGTTTTAAAAAGACTGATGCTGGAAAAAAAAACACTTACTTTCAGGGAACTCTACGAGAAGATCCACGACAGACAAAGACCGGGGAATCTGAAAGAAAGAAATTGCAAGACGTTCATATAATCCACCGTTAGATTCGAGCCTGATTGGAAACGCCCACACGCCTCGCCCCACGAGTGTACAAAACAGACGACCAGCATTAATGGGGATATAATGGTCTTTATCTGCTCATAGGAGTGAATCCGGTCGTGGATTACATAAACACTGGAGAAGACACAAAATACAGCATAGAAAGAGTAAGACAGCATTACCAGATGGAAAGCCATGCACGAAATACTAATGTCTGAAGCGAGATGTGGATTAAATAGTTAACGGTACAATACCCAAGAAATTTGATAGAAATAGACCAGGTGGAGAAGAGGTTGGCAAGGCTGCGGAACTCTTAGAAGTGCGAGGAAAGAGAACAGTCTTTTGAAAGTCGCTATAAATATGACTCTAAGCTTTCTTGAAGCAATATCCAACAATGAGACCAAGTGGGAGGAACTACAAAAGAGCAACAGGATGGTTGATTAAAAGCTTGTGGAAAGATTAGCAAACAAAAGTTCGGTATGAAAGAATATGATCAAAGGATTAAAATATTATTACGTAGATGAAAATAGCGGTTTAGATCAACTATCCTAACGTAAACATCAACAGTTACATGATACCAGGATAATGTAAGCCTAAAAAGAATTGCCTACAAAAACACGAAAAAAAAAATTAGCATCGCAATCATATGCATCCGATTATTTTCTGGAAAAGATAATGAAAAAAAACTATTGTGGTAAAGAAATAAAATCTATATTTCATGTTAAAAGCGCAGAAGGAGAGTAGAAACACAGATATTTAACGAAAAAAAAAAACCTTCGGGGGAATGAAATGAAAAAAATACCTTTCCCACTTATTAACAGGACTGACGAGGCAGAATATTACAGTTAAAAGTTAAAATTTCAGGCCTAATTTGCTGAATAGAGAACTGTATCTCATGAGGTGAGGATCGAATTAATTTTCAGAAATTAAAAAGATAATAATAATCTAAGGCCTCGAATACTCTAGAAGAAAAAAGGTGGGACATCATGAGAAAAATACGAAACGATACTTTGTAGAGAGCAAGCCGGAACTACCGGCTTGTGTCAAAGGTCAGAGAGGCTTTGGAAGAATTCCTATCACTGAATAATGCAGAACTCGAAGAGAATTATAATTTCACAAAAAAAAAAAAAAAAAAAAAAAAAAAGTTTGTGGTTGGCTTTTATTACCAACTAAAAAAAATAAGATAAGAAAAAAAATAATTATACATATATATATATATATATATATATATATCTGTCTAGTTATAAATAATTCCATGTCGGTATATAATGGAGGATTTTAAAATGTTGTGAAATCCCATGATACCAGTTGAATTGATATTCAAGGAATGGAAAAAAAATATTAATGAAGATAAAGAATGTGGCATTAAAACAGCAAGAAAGAAATTGGTAGTCAAAATTAAATGGAGTTGATCGCCCTGTCACTAAATCATGCGCACTCGTGCTTGAAGAAAATAACGCTATACTGATAAAACAATTGAAAAAAAAACACTGAACACTGCAGAAGTTGTCGCAAGAAGGATTTCAACAAAATTGTAATGATAATAACGATAAAAGCATTAATGATGATAATGATAGGAAAGATAATGATGATGATGATGAAAGTGATGATGATCAATGATGGAGATGATGATGATAATGATAATATCATTATTAATTATGAGGAGAATAATGATGATGATGGTGGTGGTGTTGGTGTTGGTGGTGATGATGATTGTGATGATGATGATAGCATTACCAATGATAATTATAATGCTAACAGAAAATAATATTAACAATATACGACATAGATTTATTAAAATGCAACCCACAAAACGTGGAACAAACATCAGATCAACGAAGCGGATTCTGACACCGTTGTTGCAAAGGATCTTGCACTCAGAACGATACACATCCGGGAACTGACAGAAGAGATATTTGATCCCTTCAGTAAAGAGACTCTGAACGAGAACATCTTTCACGTCCGAACTACTCCGAATTGCGATGTGTAAAAGCAACCAATAAATATATAAATGAGTTAACACACACACACACACACACACACACACACACACACACACACACACACACACATATATATANATGAAGTGTGCTGCTTGTTTCCATCCAGTAGAGAGAGAGAGAGAGAGAGAGAGAGAGAGAGAGAGAGAGAGAGAGAGAGAGACAGACAGAGAGAGACAGAGAGAGACAGAGAGAATGATGGAAGAGAAGTGATTGCATACTCTTATGGGAGAGCGAAATCCAAGCGGCCCCGACCGTCTATTTCCACTATCAGCTGCTGGTGTTCTCCCTGCAAACAATGCACTAGACTTAACATCTTCCCTTGCCTTGAACACTGTCATAAAACGCAACTAACAGCATTTTTCATGCGTCCAGAGTACATATCATCATTATTTCTATTGTCTTTCCTACTACACTATCTCTCACTCCTTCAGCCGAAGTTTCTCCGACTGACCGAAAGTTCGTAATCTAATTTAAAAATGCATCCCAGAACGGAAAGCATATGGCTCTATACCATCCCCCCCCCCCCATTTTGGGCATTTTCTTCAAGGACTGGACTGTACTCCTCCCGTATCCTGAGCATCACCTTGAAAGAAAAAAGAAAATAAAAGAAAAAAAACAGACGTCGCTAAACAGGACACTGATAGTCGAACTCCTAACAGCTTGGCTTTCGCTTTACCTTGAGAATCTTAAACACGAATGGAGTATTCAAGGTTGCGCGGACTCTGACAGATAAAAGTTTATGATGTAAAATATGATGATTAGGATAATCTTGATATAATTTACAAGGGACAAAGGAGGTGGAGCAATTTAATGCGATTATTATTCTTAAACACAAGTTTCAGTCACTCATTCACCGAGTGAATCTTGTCCTTGCAATGCTGTGAATACTGTGCAACAATATTAAAGGAATTTTATATAACGTTAAAAGAATGCCAAGATGTGAAGGCTTTACATTACCTTTTACATTACAGTTTTATTTATTAAAGTTACCCTTGTTTTGCTATATTTAATTTTCTCTCCCTCTCTCTCTCTCTTTCTCTTCTTTCGCATACACACACACACTTACTTACTCCAGAGCTCGATGACAATTCAGTGATTGGGATTTTTCTCCTGCATACAATCCGATACAATGGCATACGCTCCGAGAAATATTTTTACGTAGGAAGTATAGAGAAATGACATGAAAACTTCTAATTCCATGAGATCACAATGAATAAAAAAAATCATTGATTTCCTTCTGGAATTTCCATCTGTATTGGATCTTTTGAAATTACAAATGATGTCTTTTTTATTCCTTTTTTTCCTTTTTTAATTTCGCCCTTCGTATTAAGAGATACGCAAACAATTTTTTTTTTTTTTCGTCTTCTTTTTCCTTGTATTAGAAACAGAACTCTGTGACCAAAGAAGCCTCTCGTGTTTACTTTTCCTTCTTTCTTTCACACGGGGAAAAGATACTCGCATGTGAAAGCTTTCGAAGCTTAGTTGAATACGACGGAAATCATGCGAGTTTACATTTGCTTGGTCTTAAAAGCCTTCACATATATAGTGGCTGCTCGAAGGGCGGAAGCGCACTGGCAAAAATGCGTCGAAAAGTTTGAAGTGCTCTCTGTAGGTACAGTTGCAAGAATGTTGCTAAAATGTTGCTAGAATACGTTGTCGACTGCTACTACGGAGTTACATGTATGCTTTTGTTTCCTGCCGTTGCAATTGTTCGGTCGTAATAATAATGCTGCATCTGGCGCGCTCGCCTTCCTGTGTGAATTGCATGATTGAATACAGTTCCCAAATCTTGTACGAGATTCCTCTTGGCGGCCTATTTTCTAGGATCTTCCAGCGATTAATCAGTGTTATGATATCGCCAGAAGGTGGATATAGAGGGGAGAGGGACTCTTGTTGACATGGTGGGTGTCATCATGGTGGACAACCCATTTTCAACTTATCAACTAATTATCTGGTGCAGGACTCTTATATGCGTTTATCAAATGGGAAGAAATCACAGAATCTTGCCGTT
>BOPN01000502.1:425023-427523 GCA_017312705.2 Penaeus japonicus
TGATGATAATATTGATCATATAATGATAATAAAAGCAACAATAATAATAACAATGATAATGATAACAGTGATAGAATAGTGAAAACAATAACATTAAAGATACTAATGGTATTAATCATAATAACAACCATAGTGATATTATAGTTGTAATAATGCAGAGAATAAATATAACAATAATAACATTAATAATGATGTTACATTTATAATCATGATACTAATATTGATAAAAATGCATAGTGATAGTAATGATAATGATGATGATGATAATAAAAGTGATGATGATAATAGTTATGGGAATAATAACAATAAACATGTTTAGAAAAAAACAATGTATTATTCTTTCCTATTACGAATTTTAGAGAAAAGAAAAATGTTAATATGTCATTCTTAGCACATTCCTCGTACAGGTAATTCTGCAATTTGCAATTATTTATTAAACCACGGAATTCTTGCATGCCTTCATTTGCCCTCTTGCATGACGAAAGAAAGGGGGCATGCAAACAGAGTATGAATGGTTGCCTTTGCATTGTGCTAAAGTTTCTTATATATATATATGTGTGTGTGTGTGTATAATTACATTATTGTCCCTGCCGTGTATCATCAGTATAATTAACATTGTTATTATTGATGTTATTGCTATAATCATTGCTATAATGATCATCATTATTACTATTATGTTATTGTTATCATTATCATTATATTATCCTCATTGTAAATATCAATATCATTATCCTTTTTTATTATCATTATTATTGTTATTGCCATTTCTTGATCATTAATATCGCCCTCATTCTCATCATTATCACCATTATCATTATCATCATCAGCAGCAGCATTGTCGGCGTCATCATCATCATCATTATCCATACTGTTACCATTATCATTATCATTACTATTATTATTCATATCATTATTATTATCATCATTATCATCATAATCATTTTTGTTATTGTTGTTATTATTAATATCGTTATTATTGTTACTATCATAATAATTATCATTATAACTATCAATATCATTATCATTATTATCAACAATATCATTATCATTATTAAAGTAATCATTATTATCGTTACAAATACACCACTATCAATGTTATCATTGTTTTTACCTTTGCAATTAATATTATCAACATTGTTATTGTTAATATTATTAGATTCATCATTATTAGCAATAATAATCATCATCATTATTATTACTGCCATTGCTGTGGTTATTTTTGTTGATGTTAGCGTTGACTATGCTGTAGCAGTATTAGTATCAACAGTAGTTTTAATAATACCAACAATGAGAATTATAATAAGGATAATAATGGAAATCATGATAATGATAATAACAATAGTAGTAACAAGAGTAATAACATCATTATCCTATCACTATCAACACCATCAATATCGTAATTACTGTTAGCATGAATAAGGAATACTATTATTTTTCCTTTTTTTTTTACAATCACCATTTTATCATTAAAATCATAATGATTATCATTGTGTTAGGAGCTTTGTGATCCATATGTTTCATTAAATCTTCAAATACTACATGTTGTAAAATATAATTGTATTCCCTTCATTCTCTTATGAAATGATGTTAACAAAGTTGGTTATGAATATTTTGCCGGTGTATTTCAAGAGAGTTATTTGTATGTTAATGAAAATGCTTTGTTTCCATGTACATGTTTTATCTAAATGCATGGTTTCATTATTAATTTTTCAGGTAAGCTTGTTTGCGTTGTGTTTCTGTGAAGGACCTAATATCAGTCAGATTAGTGATGACTTGTTCATGAATTAAATTTTGGGTATGTTCATGTTATTTTGTGTTTCTATGGAATGATTGTGGTAAGTTTGTAATGAAATATGATCTATGAATTGAAATTGAGTAATTCAAATAGTCAGGATTTTCTTCCGGGTGTGGAAAACGGGTTAGCCTCCCAGTGATTATTACATTGCTTATATAATTTCATTTCTATGAAGTTATTTCTTTCATTTGTTTACCTATATCCCAGTTTTACTTATTGCATGAACCTGAATTATTTTGAGTGGATATTGCAAACTAGATTGAAACATTTCAGCATTGAACGATTTTTGGAGGTTGAATTATATACGGTTGTCAAAGGTTTGACAAAGGTTGATGATATATCATAATGTGACTGAATTAGTTTTCTTAAACTATTTTCTTCTTTAGGTTAATGCATATCTTTGATTGTTTTTCGGGTGTCGTTGTTTTAATCAATAAAGTTTGTGTTTTGAGCTCCACCCGGAACAATTATTGATGTAGTCAATATCCTAATATCGTTATATATCAATATATCATAACATAACCATAACAGCTATCAATATTCATATCGTAGCTCCTATTACTACCTACAGACCATTATCATTACCATAATTATTGCTATCACCGACTTCAAAATCACAGTAGATTATCAAACATACTTTGTGTGATGAGTAAATAGCCTCGACTGACTTCATACAATACCTATTTCTCGAGATAAATCGAAATA
>BOPN01000502.1:432523-435023 GCA_017312705.2 Penaeus japonicus
ACATTTTGCATCATTCATAATACCGGTAAATCTTGCTTGATTTAAATTCGGCAAAAGTAGGCCCTACTGTATCATAATACATCGAAATAGAGTAGTGATAAAGCAAACCGAAACTAAAACACGGTTAGAAAAATATTCATCCTGGTCAACGTGGTAGCCACTGTGGAAACTCTCGTATCAACTCAGCTTTCACGAATATTCCAAATACACCGAGCGTATTTTTTCATCTGAAATTTGAAGAAAAAAACAAACTAAAACGGGGTCTTATTTCAGTCTAAAAGAATACGCATCACGAATATGCAAATTACTCTTAAGCTATTCAGTGTGATGGGACAGAATTCTCATTTGGGTGTGATGTATACGCTGATGTCATTCGTCCGTTTCTGTGTTTATGTTTACTCCTAAAATAAACATCAAAACATTATTCAAAGTGGATATGAATAAAAAAAACGCAGCAACTTCAAAGCTTCATTTAAAGTAAATATAGATAAAAATACACTACAGCGGATATTGAAAAAAAAGAGTGAGATTAATACCATCGTGAGATTGAAAAAAAAAAAAAAGAATAAATAAATAGAGTACGTGATTAAAAAATGATATGTTCAGCAAAGAAGATAAGATTTAGCAGATAGAAAGAGGATGAATTATGTGTAAATACAGTAATGACAAATCAATAAAAGAACGAAAGATTGGGTATTGAAAAAAAAAGAGTGAGATTAATACCATGGTGAGATTGAAAAAAGAAAAAAAAATAGAGTACGTGATTAAAAAATGATATGTTCAGCAAAGAAGATAAGATTTAGCAGATAGAAAG
This sequence comes from Penaeus japonicus, assembly GCA_017312705.2. Lineage (NCBI taxonomy): Eukaryota > Metazoa > Arthropoda > Malacostraca > Decapoda > Penaeidae > Penaeus > Penaeus japonicus. The sequence goes on from BOPN01000502.1 coordinate 433,338, forward strand.
AGGATGAATTATGTGTAAATACAGTAATAACAAATCAATAAAAGAACGAAAGATTGGGTATTGAAAAAAGAGTGAGATTAATACCATGGCGAGATTTAAAAAAAATAATAATAATAATAGAGTACGTGATTAAAAAATAATATGTTTAGTAAAGAAGATAAGATTAAGCAGATAGAAAGAGGATGAATTATGTCTAAATACAGTAATGACAAATCAATAAAAGAACGAAAGATTGGGTATGGAAAAAATAGTGAGATTAATACCATGGCGATATTTAAAAATCAATAAATAAAAATCAATAAAAGAACGAAAGATTGGGTTTTATGAAGGGTAGATATGAAATCAAAGAGAACTAGATTGAAGGTCACAGAGGAAAAGAGAGGAGGAAGGTGAAAAGCGAAAGAAAAATACTGGCTAGAAAAGGAAGACTTGGTAGAAGAGGTTTAGAAATGTGAAAACAAGAAGAAGGAGGAGAGGGAAAGATTAGCATCGGAAAAAAGAAGGGAAATGAGAGAGAGAGAGAGAGAGAGAGAGAGACAGATAGTATCGAGAAAGAGGGATGGAGAGCATGAAGAAGAGGAGATGAAACGAAAGAAAGCGATTGAACTAGAAAGAAGAGAGAAGGGGGGGGAGGGAAAGAGAGGGAAAACGAAAAGTAAAACAAAGAAAGAACCAATAAAACAAAAGAAAGCCAAAATGACGAGCGTAGCGTAGCACAGGCAGCAGACAAGGCAAGGTTTTCGCTGCACAAGATTTTTCGCCGAGCCTTTGTGTTATCGGAAAACTATAATTATTCAATACCAAGATCGGACAAAAAAGAAAAAGTGTATAATAACGAAGCTACTGTATGCCCTGGTCCTGTTTCTTTTGCTTTTTCATTCTCCCTCACCATTGTGCAATACAAACACACACATACATACATACATACTACACACACACACGCACACACACATACACACACGTGTGTATGTGTGTGTGTGTGTGTGTGTGTGTGTAATATATATATATATATATATATATATATATATATATATATATATATATATATATATATATATATATTTATATATATATATACATATATATATATATATATATATATATATATATATATGTATTTATGTATATGTATGTATATGTATATGTATATGTATATATACATATACATAAATACATATGTATGTAAATCACCCATTAACTCATATTTTTAAAATGTTGTGCACTTGAAGTCCTATTTTGTTTGTAGGTATATTTGAATATATGTGACTGGCTGTGACCAAAATTTTCCTTTGATCATCTTAATTATCCTAAGACAGAACCAAAGGAGCCAAAGACCTTAACAAATAGCAAAACTCCTGACAAAGTGGGATCACCCTCATGGCTAGCTAATACTCGTAGTGATTGCGACGGTCCCGACAATTAATTGATCTCGAGTATTTTCAGTTTGAAACGCCAAGCGCGGCGAAGGTGTCCGGCCGGCAGTGCAGAGTGAACGACGGGCCATCATGTGAAAGATGAGGCAACTATTGTTCATGGTCTCAGTCTGGCGTTCATGGCGTTGGGTGTGTGATAGAATGCGTGCGGTTGCGTGTTGCTCCATCGGGTGTCATGCGTGAAAGGGTTTTGGGAATCCCTCTCACCATTCACACTTATTTAAGCGAAGCGACGCCATGGTCTGTGGATTCG
>BOPN01000502.1:440023-442523 GCA_017312705.2 Penaeus japonicus
AACTTGTTAGGAGGTTTGTTTTCATCTTCGTTTGCTGTTGCTTTTATAAAACATTCGTCTTGTAACGCAGAGAAATATTGGGCAAATCTTCGACGACTTTCCAAAGCCCCCGCAGGTGTGTAATTCGTAAACTACCCAATGCTAACATTGGCTTCTCTTTTGCGAAATAAGTTAAGTGATTCACATTAAAAGTTCCTGTACGTCTTCATTACTTCAAATTGAACGTGTTCAAAATGTTTGATCTAGGTGATTATTTTTTTCTTTTTGTGGAATTTCAAATAACAATAATATAAACAATGCCGCATTAGTTTGCTGCAAAGGTCGTTGGTATTTACTGTGAATATACTCTGCAATGAGTCTTACCAGAAGGATTTCATTTATGTCAACACAGAAAATGGAAAACTGCTTAGCACTGAGCCTGCGTAAATGTCATGCCATTTTCAGAATGCGAAGATTCCCGAGTCCTGCTTTTCTATCCTATGCTACAAAATACAAAAAAAAAGTTCATGTTTTCACCATTCCTCTTACTCTCCTCCCATATACCTTTTATTTATTCAAAACAAACAAAATGATAAAACTTCCATACAAGTATACAAACACCAATAGAAGTGTTAACCAATTAAAAACATTCTACTATACATAAAATACATAAAACGTTCATGTTTTCACCATTCCACTTACTCTCCTCCCTTATACCTCTCATTTATTCAAAACAAACAAAATGATAAAACTTCCATGCAAGTATACAAGCACCAATAGAAGTGTTAACCAATTAAAAACATTCTACTATACTGCACAGAACGCAGAAAAAATAAAAAATAAAAACAGTTTTTCCAGGTTCAGTCGGATTATCTCTTGCAAGAAAGAGAGGATAAAAACTAATACTTGCCGGACCATGCGATCACAAACAGAGGTTCGTATTCTTTTTCCGAATCCTCACTCGATCCTTTGTTATGGAATAAACCTCCTTTTTTATGAGCTCTCGCGTTTCAGTTGATAAAGGGATCCATGTTGTTTTGATAGTGTTTATATATCGCTTTTACTTTACTTTTTACTCTATTTCAATTTGTTTTCTTCGTAATAGGCGTGGACAATGATGCCCGTATAGTAACGTATGGATAAGATATCTGAATTGTATATCATAACAGTGTCTATCTATAATACATACACACACAGTTTATACGCACAAACATGGAAGTGTGAGCGTGTGTTTGTTGATATCTATATCTATAACTATCTATATAGATATAAGTGTTTGTGTGTGTGTGTGTGTGTGTGGGTGGGTGTTCATGTTCAAATTTTTATATGTATGTATGTATGTAAGTATGTATGAATGTATATATGTATGTATATATATATATATATATATACATATATATACATATATATACATATATGTATATATATAAATATATATATATACATACATATACATATATATACATATATATATATATATATATATATATATATATATATTTTGGGAAGTATTAAGAAGCAGTAAAACAGACGACTCGCCTGAAAAAAGGTTTATGAAAACATCTGAATTCTTCCCCGAAGCTGGATTTTAGAAAGAAAAACAACAGACCTGATTTCTGGCTGACGGTCTTTGATTTGTTTTTTCTCGAATAACTTACGAGAAGATATGAATCATATAGTTGACTTAACGGTATCCAACATTGATTTGGTAAATAAATCACTTAAGATGCATAGTCAACATTACACTTAATTCCTATTGAAATATATTATAAACTGGTTTGAATTGCTGCATTATATATATATATATAATATTCTATCACGACGAAGATCTGACTCTTGCAATTATTTCAATATTTAACGCTAAGATGAAATTGCTATAACTTCATTAAAATTATGACAGAGGGTGAAACATATATATGATACTCATTACAGGATCGAGCTAGATTAATCTGTTACGTGTCCTTTTATGTACATGTCAGTGGATATGTCAGTCTGTTCAAACACAGAACTTCTTTTATGTAGCATTTCGACTGGAATTGCATTAAGACGTTATGCAATATCTGATTACATTGGGAAAGGTAAAGCCCCTTATTTTTTTTATCCCGGCTAAATGGACAAGCGTGGGAAAGCTTCTGATAGAAGGACAATATATATGTTTTGCAATAACACGTCATAGATTAATCATATAAGATGACAGATGTATTTTCTAATGCAAATGATCAGATAGCAAGAAATTATTTTGCACAATATATATATAAACATCAACTACGAAGATATCACATAGAACAAAACGATTTCATGAAGACAAAAATGCTTTACGAGTGAGTCACACCTGAAACACAATACGTGAGGTTGCTTACCTGTTGCTTCCGATGAGGTCGAAAATGTGTTATTTTAATCTTTATTTCTGTACTGCTATATCTTTTTGTTTATTTCTTTTAATTTTGAGTTTTCGATAGAAGACTAGCTTTAGTTCACGAAATATTACACTGTTTTTGAAGACTAGCGTTTCTTTAATATC
>BOPN01000502.1:447523-455023 GCA_017312705.2 Penaeus japonicus
AATAATGACGATTATAACGGTAATAGTAATTATAACAAAAAAATAACAATAATGATAATAATATTCACCTGAATAACGATGATAAGGATAACAATGATAATAATGATGATGGTGATTCTGACCTGAACATGTTTCCAGATAATACAAAAACAATACAAAAAAAGGCAACAAACAATGATTCGTAAAAAAAAGCCTTTAACACGAGCAATTACCATGTAGTCAGGCACGGTGACAGCAAAAGCCAAGCCCTACAACGAATTAAATCAGGGAAAGTAATATCAAACACACCGAGAAAAAGAAACGGATCTTGGAATAAATGTTAACGACAACATAAAATCAGACTTTTACATAGATAACAAATATGAAGAGATCTTTTATGTAAAAATAAGATGTAGCAGGGAAAATTACCGCGTCTATTATAAAGCTAGAGTACGTAGGAGTGGTATAGAATCTCCACACACACACAGAAGGACGTAGATAAACTAGAACGAACTCCAAGAGGCAGCCATTAGAGTGGCAGCAACTTTACGGGACTTGCACTATACGAAGAAAGTCTGAATAAATTAAAACTTACAACACTGGAGGAAACGAAGCGACATGATTATATTCTCGGGGACAATGGCGTTAAAGGCGGAATTTGCGATATACAAGAAAACTGAAACAAGGAAGGAAGAGTAAAAAAATAAAAAAATAAAAAAAAATTAAGAAAAAAAAATTAAAAATGAAACGTTTGGATAGGGATGTCAAGAAAAAACTCTTTTTTTTCAAACAGAAATGTGGAAAACCTTCCATATAAACACACATCAATTCAGAAAGTCATACGATAATCCCTTAAAAAAGCAGACGGGTCCTCCTGAGTTTCACCCACTCTCCGTTATCTAACAGCCAGTTAAGAGCACACTGGAGCATATTCAGTTAACTAGATTTATACAAGGGGTTGGGTGTAGGGGCGAGTGAACGGCAGTACACGTGGAACGCATTGTACACTGACAGCCTCGTGTGTAAGCCCAATTAAACGTGCCATCATTGTACCCGAAAGGCGAAAGGGATTGGAACAGAGAGTGCCGTGTTCCTTTTCTCCTTAGCGTACCTCTCTGGCCACTGTGATATTCCAATTTGTAGAGACATACATACATACTTATAGAGTGAGTGAGTGAGAGAGAGAAGGGGGGAGGAGAAAGAGAGAAGGGGTGAGGTGAAAGAGAGAAGGGGTGAGGGAAGAGAGAGAAATGGAGGTGAGAGAGAGAGAAGGTGAGAGAGAGGAGGTGTGTGAGAGCGTGTGAGAGAATGAGTAATAGGGAAAAATTGAGAGAGAGAATAGCATAGGATATAGAGGATAAAAGCAGGAGATGGGAAACGTGATGAATGACAGTGTTAAGGCAGGGGAAGATGATGGACGTGAAGGCGGAGAAGAATAACAATAGAAAATGGAGGAAAATAAATATAACAAACGTGACAGACAAAGAAGTGGTGAAAGATCAATAAAGGTGTGGAGAGAAATGGTACACAAAAATCCATGACAATAAATATACGTACAATAGCTTGTGTGATTAAATAGATAAGTAAGTAGATAGATAGACGAATGTGAGCGTGAGAGAGACAGAGAAAGAGAGAGAGAGAGATGTGTGTGTTATTAATCTGTTGTTCATTCATTTATATATTAATGTATTTATATCTATACAAAAAAAAACTAGGAAGAAAGATAAATAAATGAATAGATATGGATATAGACATATCTGTATATATAGATTCCCCTAAACATACGTGCGTATTAGAAAATATAAGAAAAAAAAGACAAAAGCATAAACCTGTGAAACGAGAGTTCCAATCGTCCATCCAAATCTCCAAAGAGAATCCTAAACCCTATATCGTCACAAATCCCAAATTCAAGCCAAGGATCCTACACCATGGGACACTTCTCCGCAACCAGATCTAGGATGCAGGATACTCGACGCGCTCATATCCCACAGAAATGGAAGCTTAAGTGAGGCCAGTAACATCCTGTACGCGTCTTCCGACACGATTCTCCTCACAGGACAAGGGACAAGGGGACGTGAGATGCGAAGAGGTGAAGTTAGATCTTGTGGGGAAGTAAGAAGAGAGGGAGTGAAGTTAGGGAAGTGATGGGGTAGGGGGTGAAGTTAGATCCTGAGGGAAGGGGATAGAGGAGAGGCGAGTCTTGGTCATGGGTGGAAGTGAGGGCACGCTGAGAGGAGACAGGCTAGGAGAGAGGAGAAGATGAAAATAGGAGAGAAATATTGATGATAGGGGAGGGTATGGGAAACGGGAGAAAAGACAGGGGGGGAGGGGAGGGAGAGGGGAGATAGAGGGTGAGGGGAGAAGTGAGAACATGAGGAGCGGGGCAGAGGGCGAGGGGATATCTTTGGGCATGTGGTGAGAGGAGGGGGCGAGAGGTAGGGGATGAGAGGAAAAGTGAGAGCGAGAGGGGAGGGGGGAGGGGTGCGAGCGGCAAGGAAAAAGGGGAAAGGTGAGAGAATGAGGACTGGGGGAAGGAAAGGAAAGAGGTGAGGGGAAAGGAGATTCTTCCCGTCTTTTCAGGACAAGATAAATTAATTTTGAAATATTTTCCGAGCAGCCTCTTGCTCATGAGCAATTGAAAATGGCAAAGTCTTGAAGTTCAACCTTTTTAATTCCTTCATACATATTTTCCATGTATAAAGTATATATTTGATTTAATTTGGTATGAAGTAAAAATGATACATTGCATTACCAATAACGCAAAATACTAATTACTAATAACAGCAAACAGGCATGATTAAAGAGAATGCCTGCAGTATATATTTTATTAATTTCTTCTCAAATAATTCAGCGACAACACGTTTATATTGTCGACAAAATTTGTAACAGACCAATATTTAATTACTGCTCTTTGTAGATAAATAATTGCCAAATTATGTCGCGTTCATATTTCGTGGATCTAATAAGAACTTTTTTGAATACAAAGAGTTGCAAATTCCAGGAAAACTTCCCTTTTTCCCACGAGATATAAATACTTTAAAGGTAAGAATCTCTTTGTCAACTATGGAATTCTTTCATTTTCCATGTGACATTCACGTCATTTTCCTGCATGAAAAGAAGAAAAATGCAACCTTTTTAATCAGATACATTCATGCTTCCTACCCTATGTTACAGGAGTGTAATATGAAAATTCCTTTCTCTTCTAGTTGTCAATATAGATTCAGTTTCTGCCAGGAAATTGCACGGGCGCCTCCCTGGCCAGGCCAACGTAATACGAAGACGGAACGAAAGGTGAGAAAGTCGCGACGAATTTCATTTAAGCAAGTGCATGTGTGTAGGAGAGAGATTGAGAGAAAGAGGAAGAGAGAGAGATGAAGAGAAAGAGAAATGGAGTATGTGTGTGTGAGTGTGTGTGTGTGTGTGTGTGTATGTGTGTTTACATATATATATATATATATATATATATATATATATATATATATATATATATATATATATATATATATATATTATATCTATATATATATACACACACATGCGTGTGTGTGTGTGTGTGTGTGTGTGTTATATATATATATATATATATATATATATATATATATATATATATATATATATATGTATATATACATATATATATATATATATATATATATATATATATATATATATATATATATATACATATATATATATATATATATATATATATATATATATATATATATATATACACGTATATGTATATATGTATATATATATATATATATATATATATATATATACATATATATATATGTGTGTGTGTGTGTGTGTGTGTGTGTGTGTGTGTGTGCGTGTGTGTGTGTGTTAGTGTGCTAGTGCGTGTGTGTGTGTGTCTGTGTGCGTGTGTGTGTGTGTGTGTGTGTGTGTGTGAGTTTATGTGTGTGCATTTGTGTGTGTGCGTGTGTGTGTGCGTGTGTGATCCCTGAAAGTAACTACAATTATTACAAATGAAATGAATGAATCAATTGATATTCAGATGTGGGCAGATAGATATATGAAAAGAGAGATACCTGCACTTGTCTGGGATTAAACAGATAAATTCCATGAAAAAGATATATAGATATTAATTCAACCAGATGTTAATTCTTTCTTACATTATGAGTTATGACACTGTTATCTACCCTTTCATTTGATTAATATGCGGAAGAACAAAGAATCATTACGTTCAGCTAATGGAAAAAGGGTCTTCGAATAACAATAGCTTCATATCCGATCCCTTTTCTATGGCATTCAATCCTTTATGGCTAGTGAAAGAGACTCCCGGATTACGCTCTCCCTTCCCCTTCCTCTGCACTGCCGTTTATAGGTTCCGTTTATAGTTTACATTCCAAGGATCTTTATTATAAACTGTATTAGTGTGTATAAACTCATTATTAGGGAGGAGAGGGGTTATTTTATACCATCTGTTATCTCTCAGTCTTTTAATTAGTGGTATTTGTGTCCAATCGCGGTCTTTCGACTTTTCTTTCATTTGGTTTCTCTTTCTCTCTATCTATCTATCTATTTATCTATCTATTTGTCTCTCTTTCTCGCTCTCTCTCTCTCTCTCTATCTATATCTCTCTCTCTCTCTCTCTCTCTCTCTCTCTCTCTCTCTCTCTCTCTCTCTTTCTCTCTCTTTCCCTCTCTCTCTCTCTATCTCTCTCTCTTTATTTATATGTCTATTCTCCTCTTGAGGATAACGATAATAACATCAACAATAGAAATAAGATTAATAACTACAACAAATCAATACTTGTAAATGATAGTATTTCTATTGTTGTCATCAATATAAACTTATCATTCGTTCTTCTTTTTCCTTCTACCTTCTTTATCTTCTCCTCTTCTGCTTTATCTCCACTACCACCCCCCTCACTTATTCCTCCTATTCCTCTTTCCTCCTTTTCCTATTTATTTTCTTCTTCTCTTTCTCGAATTTTATCTTATGCCTTTTCTTTTACTTATTTTTCTCCTCTTTATTTTTTTTTTGTCTTCCTTTTCTCGTTCTTCTCTCCTATTTCCGTTTCCGTTTTTTATTTCCTTCTCATCTCCTTCGTTCTTTCTTTGCAACACTTTCTCCTTCCCATTTTCTCTTTCTCCCTCTTTCTCTTTTACTCACACCTTGTCTTCGCCTAGTGACTCGCACCTTTTTTCTTCCTTCTCTACCTCCTTTTTTTCTTCCTCTTTCTCTATCTATTTCTTTCTCTTTTTCTCTTCATCCTTATCTTCCATTTCTCCTTTTTTTCATCTTCTCTGCTTTTTCCTTCCTTCTTCTGTTCTCTCTCTTTTGCTTTCTTCTCCTCTTCCTTTTCTCGTCTCTGCATCCCTTTTCATTCTTTCCCTTCTTATTCTCTCTCCTCTATTTTCTCCTTCTCTAATCTATCTTCTTCCTTCCCTCTTCGCCTCTCTCTTTCTCTCCACTCGGTGACGCAAGTGGGCCGTACCTTCTCCCCCCCCCCCCCACTCCCTTCCCCCTTTCTTGTGCCCCCGTCCCTCTCCTCGTGCCTCCACCCCCCCCCCCCTGCCTGTGCCCCCCTCCCCCTCTTCGCTTTACCTGCATTTCGTCGGCAAATTGACTCGGTTGCACAGCCTTGCACTCCACTTACCTGGTTGCATCCGGTCGGCCCAACGTCGGGGGGGAGTGGGGGGGGAGGTGCGAGGGTCAGGAGGAAAAGGTTATTTATCACTTTTACTATTATCATTGTTATCATTATTGCTATCATCATCATCCTTGTTATTATCATTATGATTATTGCTATCATCATCATACTTGTTATTATCATTGTTATCATTATTGCTATCATCATTATCTTTGTTATTATCATCATTATCGTCATTATTATCATCATTTTTTCATTGATTACTATTACGATAATAATGTTATTATCATCATCAGTATCAGTATCATAATAATTATTATTCCTATCCATATCATCATTATCATTATTACTATCATCATTATCTGCATTGCTATCATTACTATTACCATCATTATTATCATGTTATCATTATCGTTATTACTATTATTATCATTACCATTGTTATTATTATCATCATTTCTATCACTATTATTATCATTATAAGTATTGTCATTATCATCATTATTATCATCTTTTCTATCACTATTATTATCATTATTAGTATTGTCATTATCATCATTATTATCATTTCTATCACTATTATTATCATTATTAGTATTGTCATTATCATCATTATTATCATTACAATCATAATCACTATTATCATCATCACCATTATCATTGCTATGATAATGTTTTATTTTTATTTTCACTATCGTTATATTAATTGTTATCCGTATTTTTTTCATTATCATTATCATAATTATTATCATTTCTATTATTATTATTATCATTATCATTATCAATACTGTTATCGACATCCTTATCATCATTAAAACTTAGTAATTTTATTTTCAGTATCGTAATCATCATTATCACTATCATTATTATCATTATCATCATTATCATGATCATATTCATCAGTATTATTGTTATCATTATCGCCATTATTACAATTATTATCGTTATTTTCACCACCTCCTCATTTTTCTCCTCCACCTTTTCCTCCTCCTCCTCCTCCTCCAAGTCATGTTCCACTGCTTCTTCAAGTTTTCCTCCACCCCTTTTTCTTATAATTCCTCTTCCTCCTCTTCTTCCTGTCGCGCCTCCTTCTCCTTCTTCTTTTCTTCCTCCTCCACCTTCCCTTTCCATTCCCTTTCCTCTTCTTCCACCTTTTTGCTTCCCTTCCTCCTATTCCTCTTCCTCCTCTTTTTTACTACTCCATCTTTCTTTCTTTTCTTCCTCCTCCTCCTCTTCCTCTTCTTCCTCCTCCTCCTCCTCCACCTTTCTTTCTTTTCCTCCTCTTCCTCCTCCTCTTCTTCTTCTTCCTATTCCTCCTCTTCCTCCTCCTCTTACCACTACTACTACCACTACTGCTACTTCTACTTCTATTACTACTACTACTACTATTCAACTACCATAACTACTACTCCCTCTCCACTATATCTCCTCCCCTTCTTCCACTCCCTCCTCTTCCTCCGCGTCTTGTTCCACTTCTTCCTTCCACCCATCCACCCATACGTGCAAGCAATCGCCTTCTTAGTAAAGCAATCTTCACCAAGTAAATTGTCAATCTGTTTGGGAAAATATTCGTGCAAATGGCTTTTCAGTCTGGCTGCTTATGCTATTCCAGAACAAAACACATAGTCCTAATAGCTTTTTTTATTTTTGTAAAAGAAAAAAAATTAAAAAAAGAGAAAAAAAAAGGCATAGAATAAATTGTAATTGAATTGCGTTGCTTTAGTAAGTCCTTAGTAAGAAAATTAGTTTTATATTGCATACAGAGCAGTGTATTCTTTTCGGATCTCCGATATTGGTATACCATTAACGCAGCCGGAAAACTGTTTTAAATATATTTGATCTAAGATGTGGTATTAATTGAAACTATCCATTTCAGTATGTTTCACTGTACGTGTGTT
>BOPN01000503.1:15000-17500 GCA_017312705.2 Penaeus japonicus
CGACATGATAAAAGTTTAAGGGAACGTCTTAGTAAATTCTGCATGATAACGATTTAAAACACAAGGGAAAGCATTAGTAATTCCACCAACAAACGATTAGAGATACTGCACAGTGGCAATAGATTAAACAATACAAAAATGAAAGGTCGTCGACCTCCTGTGTCTGGTTCTCTGCATCGAAGACAACATCCATATCTCATATTTGAAGACAATTATCTACCTGGAAGACGGTACAAAACAAAGAAAGAATAGAAAGAAACACAGACATGTCATAGAGGAACCACGTAGACACACATAACCCATAAAGAAAGAGACATATAATATGCAAATCACGTAGATCTTCCGATTTGTTTTTGATAGCCAAGTCAAGTGGAGACAGCGGTGGTACAGAGAATGCATCGCCACCGGAATAATAACATTGTCTTTGACCACTTCCTGGAATCTAAATCACAAAAAAAAGCGAAGAAGAAGTAGAAGAAAATAGATCAAGAATGAGCAACAGGTAGTAATCTTAAAAAAAAGAAGAGGCGGAAATCGTGAGACACGCAACCAATTACAGATTTAGCAGGAGGGTATGAGATGTTAAAGCGATATCGCGATCATACAATTGCGGTCGTGATAAACATGCGATACTAGATTAACATTTATTGTGTGTGTGTGTGCGTGTGTGTGTTTGTGTGTGTGTGTGTGTGTGTGTGTGTGTTTGTGTATGTGTGTGTGTGTTTGTGTTTGTGTTGTTGTGTGTGGGCGTAAGTATGTTTGTATTACGTATATATGTATGTATGTCTTTATGTTTTTTATGTATGTATGTATGTATTCATGCATGTGTATATGTACATATCACTCATCAGTATATCTTTTTCAGATACATAAGATACACATAAAACACAGTTGCCCGGCCTAAACTCACGTGCACATTTCGCGTTTTAGTATTCACAATGGGAGTTCCATTAAATGGCATACCTTTTATACACTTATCAGATTAATGAAATCTGGTACATGTCCCTCACAGATAACAGCGCTGTAAAGTTGATACTACGGTGCAGCATAACGTTGTTTGTTTCCTCTTTATAAATCTATCATTAAAAGCCAGTTGAATTGGACAACATTTCTTTTGCAAATATATTTAACATGTTCCATTTTTTCCGAGAATCATATAGGAGAGAAAACGGAGAGGATACAGTATCTATCTATCTATACCCATCTATCTGTCCATCTATATCTATAGATCTATCTACAGAACTATCTATATCTATAGGCCTATCTATATCTATAGATCTATCTATATCTATAGATCTATCTATATCAATAGATCTATCTATATCAATAGATCTATCTATATCAATAAATCTATCTATATCAATAGATCTATCTATATCTATCTATCAATCTGTTTCTATCTTATTGTCTTTCTATGATATATCTATCTACATATCCATCTTTTTATCTATCTATCATTATATCTACCTCTAGTTATATTTCTCTATCTATCTATCTATTTACCAACCTATTCCTCAACCTATCTATCTAGTCAATCTATGTACACACGCACACACACACACATACATACTTAAACAACATTACCGCGTTTGAATATGCGTGCGTCCGTGAGTGTATATGTCTACGCATACGCTTGTTACGCATCAAAGTGTGTTATTCTAGATTCCTGTTTAGTTAGTTATGCCTCAGGTGGAAGCCCTGCAAAAACATAATCATTGCTTACGTGCTTTGGCAACTGAGAATTTGCGCCTAAGTGCATTTCCTGCCGATTAATTCATTAGGGAACTCAGTTGATGTTGTTATTGCCATTATCATTATCATTATTCTTTGTTTTTCCTAATATTCTGTATTCTCATTATAATTTTCATTATTGTTATTATCGATAATATCATTGCTATCATTAATATCATTATCTTTATTATCATAACTATTATTGTTATTTTCATATATGTTATTGTTGTTCTTATTATATTCTTTTATCATCATTATTGCTATTATCAATATCATTGTCACTGTTATTATCATCATGATTATCATTATCATTAATGTCGTAGTTGTTATCATTATCATTATAGTAATGCTAAAAAGATAGTGACGATAGTAATGACAATAATGATAATAATGATAATGATAATGATGACGATGACAATATCAATAATGATAATGATAATATTGATCATGAAAGTAATATAAAAAATGATAATGATAATACTGATCATGAAAGTAATATAAAAATGATAATGACAATAATAATATTGATAACAATGATAGCAATGGAAATGATAACAATAATAATGATGATTATAATATAATGATGATCAAGATAATGAAATAGATAATGATATTAGAATAATAGTGATCATAATAATGATAACAAGGGTAATGATAAAAATGATGATAACAATTATAACGGTAATGGGTAATGATGATAGTAAAGATTATTATGATGATACGAATAATAATGATTATGATAATACTAATGAAAATCTGAATAATATAT
>BOPN01000503.1:91702-94202 GCA_017312705.2 Penaeus japonicus
TGGAGAAATCCCGAGCCCCCGAAACGCCCTCGTCCCATTTTGTCAATATCATGCCTAAGCCATTTGTAATAAATCTAATTCATGTTTCTGTAATGATGCTTATGGTAAGATAGATTGGTATGAATATGTCCATACGAGAGATTTGTTTACTTTTATTTGTCGTGCTTTTTTAGAATAGTTTTTCCATAACAAAGGACAGTTTTTTGTTGTTGTTTTTTGTTTTGTTTTGTTTTTTCTCACCTCATATATTTATTGTCCTGCAATATATAAAAATATATATATATACATATATGTATATATATGTGTGTATTAAAAAGGGTACAGTTATTCCGTACATATGGACTTGCAGTAATTTGTGGTACCGTGATTTCGCAGTGGATCTCCGAGACAGTTATCTCAAAACGATTAGAAAGCAAGACAGGGGCAAGGGGTGTGGGTGGAGGTGGGGGTGAAGGTGGGGGATGGGGGGGGGGAGGTATTTACGCGTCTGACTCCCCGGCGAAATATCTCCCCCCCCCCCCCCCCCCCCCCCGCCCCCCACCAGCGCCTCGCCTAACGATGCTGCATCCAGTGCCATTCTCACTTGAGACCGCCAGTTGACGCCAAGAGTCACTCTTGTTATGATTATATTCACCACAGTTAACACAGGCGCTGCCACACCGACACGCTTGGCTTAATTAGTAACAAAGCTCGGGCTAATTATAAGCGAGAACACGCTGTATTGTTTATGCGTCTGCCATCCTGAGGGTTTATGCGCCTTAATAACACTGTTGGTAGCCCTGATTAGTGGAAGGTCCTCAGGCTTTGGGGTCTAACCATACTTTTCTCGCAGAGGATGTTTGCACGAGGAAGCTGGGGGTGGGTGGGTGGGTGGGTGGGTGGGGGGGGGGGGTGGGGGTGGGGGGGAGGTGTGGATGCACGCTTTCTCTCTTACTCGTCTTTTTCTATTTGTCTGTCTCTTTTTTTTTTTATGTTTCTCTCTCTTTGTCGCTCTGTCTGTCTCAATCGCTCTCTTTCTCGCTCTTTCTCTTTCTGTCTGTTTATTTCTCCTTCTGTCTGTCTATTTCTCTCTCTCTCTTTCTCTATATGCCTCTCTTTTTCTCTTTCGATCTGTCTATCCTCCCCCCTCTCTTTCTCTCTGTTTCTCTCTCTCCATCTCTCTCTCTCTCTCTCTCTCTTTCTTTCTCTCTTTCTCTCTCCATCTCTCTCTCTCTCTCTCTCTTTCTCTCTCTCTCTCTCTCTCTCTTTCTCTCTCTCTCTCTCACTCATTCTCTCTCTCTCTCTCTCTCTCTCTCTCTCTCTCTCTCTCTCTCTCTCTCTCTCTCTCTCTCTCTCTCTCTCTCTCTCTCTCTCTCTCTCTCTCTCTCTCTCTCTCTCTCTCTCTTTCTCTCTCTCCCTCTCTCTCTCTTCATCTCTCTCTCTCTCTCTCTCTCTCTCTCACTCATTCTCTCTCTTTCTCTCTCTCTCTCTCTATCTCTCTTTCTCTAACCCGGAACTTAATAATCAAAAATATATTTTGCTTATTGAAACCTCGAAAAGCAGATCGCTCTAAAAGATTTGTTTTTTGATAATTCGTGCAAGAAAGGAGAGAGGAGAAGAGAGAGGAAAGAAGGAGAAAAGAAAGAGAGAGAGAGAGAGGAGGGGGGGGAGGGGAGAGGAGAGAAAGAGAAAGAGAGGGAGAGAGAGAGCGAATGGAATGAATAAGAGAGAGAGAGAGAGGGGGGGGGGGAGGGGAAAAGAAAGAGAGAAAGAGAGAGAAGAAGTAAGTTTCATTGCCAAAATCCGGGATATATATAAGAGTTGACAGATCTTGATTTTTTTTTCACATACCATTATAATTTGTAAACTCTTTAAATGATAGTTTTATGATATAATTCATTACAAGGATTACTACTATAATTGACTTTACAAGGATATCTCAAGGCTTTATTTTGTAGCCAATTGAAATTTAAAAGTAAGACTTTTCTTAGGGCGTGATGCATTACATCATGACCGATAGAAGAGCCAGTCATACAACTTATCGGTTGCAGTATCTAAATCTACACATTTCTTCGTATTTTCCGAACGGGGTGGGATGGGGGTTGGGGTTGGGGGTGGGGGTTGGGGGGCGTGGCAAGTACGAAGAGCTCCGAAAAAAAGGAAGCTTCTTTTTTCCTTTCTTTATCATCGAGTTTCCTGACCTTGCAATTATTTATTTTTTTCTGTCTTTCTTTTTTTTACAAATATTTGTAATCACAGAGTGACCTTAGATTTGAATTTACGATCCTTCTATCACCTTAATGCGCATCCCTCATTCACGAGCTACCCTGGAGACTAACTTAACTCTCGACGGCTCTGTGTTTGTTCCTTGGTTTGTCCGGTTTTCTTTGTTTGTTTCATTTTTTTTTTGTTTTTGTTTTTTAGTTTCTCGTTGTTTTCATAGTCTGCATTTTTTTGTCTATCTTCTTGGCTTTGTCCTTTTTACTTTTTGTGGACTGGATTTCCTTTCTCTCATTGTAAA
>BOPN01000503.1:104202-106702 GCA_017312705.2 Penaeus japonicus
AAAAGTAATAACAATAACACTTATAATAATAGTAATTGAAATAGCAATTATGATAATAGTAATAATAATGATGATAATGACTAAACGACAACTAGGAGCGACAAGCATCTTAAAACAAGCATCTAGAAACAACAATAAAATAAAGAAAGAAATGATGATAAAATAACGAAAAAAAACGAGAGACTGCGGCGTTTTATTCACCCTAAAATGTGGGTCAAGAAACACGCACATATTCCTTCAGGAGGCTGGAGGACGTGATGGCAGAGTCTTAGGATTTACCCGAAGGAAGGTTTACGGCAGCCGGGGTTAAGGAGTAGCGGGGAGGGGGGGGGGAGGGAGGGTTTCGCTCGCTTTCTCTCTCTCTCTCTCTTTCTCTTTCTCTCTATTCTCTCTCTCTTTCTCTCAACCTTTCTCTTTCTCTCCCTCTCTATTCTCTCTCTCTTTCTCTTTCTCTCCCTCTCTATTCTCTCTCTACTCTCTCTCTCTCTCTCTCTCTCTCTCTTTCTCTCTATTTTCTCTTTAGTCTCTCTCTCTCTCTCTTTCTTTTTCTCTCCCTTTCTATTCTCTCTCTCTCTCTCTCTCTCTCTCTCTCTCTCTCTCTCTCTCTCTCTCTCTCTCTCTCTCTCTCTCTCTCTCTCTCTCTCTCTCTGGTCTGAGTAGGATGATAGGCAAGAGTAAGAATAAGGATAACGATAATGGTATTAGTAATGATGATAAGAAATAATAATATAGTGAAGCTAATGATAATGATGTAGATAATGAAAATAGCATCAATGATAATGATAATGATACCACTACTACAAGTGATGAAAATGATATTAGTGTTAATGATGATGATACTAATAACAGCAAAAGTGGTGATGCTAAGAAGAGTTATAATAACAGCAACAATAGTAATAATTATAGCAAGAGTAATAGTAATAATGATAATGATATTAATACTATCCTTTATCATTATCATTATTATTATTACTAACAACAACACCAACAATATCAGCAGAACAATAACAGCAACAACACCAACAACAACAATGATAGTAATATTAACAATAAGAAAATAATTTTATATGAGAGTAAAATCGAAAAAGAGAGAGAGAAAAAAAACATAAAAATAAACAGAACATAAAGATGAAAAATAGACACAAATACACATAAGGACAACATATAAACACAGAAAAGACAACAAACATACAGAAAACAAGCAACAAAAAACACAACACATGTTAAAATAGATATCTAAATACACACATTCCAAAGAAATAACGACACAAATAACGACACTTAGGAGGGAAAAAAGAAACAAAACAACGTAAGGCAAAGAAAGATAGACCATCAGCGACCATCATAAGCAGCGCGTGAGAGAGAAGCGCTCGCTCACTGCTGCCGAAGGGGTAAGCGCCGAAGGGCTAAAAGACCGCGGCCGGAGTGAGGGAGAAATGGTCTGGCAGGGTCTGGAGGGGTCGAGACAGCCGCATAAGCCCCGGTTTGTCGGTCTCCCGGGGAACGTAACTGCTTTATGGCATCATTGCCGGACCGAAAACTATAACTCCCCGTCTGCTGTGGCCCTGGGGGAGGGATTTGGCCCCGGGTGGGTGGGGGAGACGGGAGGAAGGGGGTGGGATGGGAGGGGGGAGAGGGGAACATGGGAGATGGGAGGGGGGATGGGAGGAGGAAAGGGGTGGGAGGGGGAGACGGGAGGAAGGGGGTGGGATGGGAGTGGGGAAAGGGGAGGAAGGGAGGTAGGAGGGGGAGAGGGGAGGGATTTAACCTCGGGAGAGGGGTAGGGAGTAAGGGAGGGGAAGGAGGAGGGAGAAGGACGGAGGTGAGGGGGGAGAAAGGAGAGGTGGTGGGGAGGAGGGGGGAAGTAGACGAGAAGGAGTGAAGGGGAAAAAATCCCTTGCTGTGATGGAAGAGAAAAATGGGCTATACTGTATATGAGCGTATGTTTTTTATGTGATATATATCTATGTAGATAGAGAGCTAGAGTGCACAAATAATCACAGTAAATAGATAAAAGGATAACGTGAAGAAACGCCATAACAAGAGATATCGAAAATTTGTTTTTTTCTTATTTTCATTCTAATTTTCACTCTTGTGTGTTGGTGTGTGTGTGAGTATATTGCAAATCAACAAACAAATAATACACAGACAGAGTGAGAAAGGGAAAGAGAGACAGATAGAGCGGGACAGAGAGAGAAGGATAGATACACACACAGACACACACACACACACACACACACACACACACACACACACACACACACACACACACACACACACACACACACACACACACACACACACACAAAAAAAAAAAAAAAAAAAAAAACGCACACACACAGAGGGGGGGGGGGAGTCAGAGACAACAGCCAAACATACAAACACACAGTAAAAGAGAGCAAATAACCAGGGCGACATACAAGATTCTTCAGAATCTAATAGCGAAAACCTCCTCCTCAGAATTCATTCTCTTCAACCCCCTCCCCCCTCCGCCCAGCCC
>BOPN01000503.1:111702-121702 GCA_017312705.2 Penaeus japonicus
TGAGTTATCTGGAATACAATTATATGAGCTGCTTAACGGCTATCTTTCCTATTTTGCCAGTTATTTTGTCGTTGAATGTATATATACATACATACACACACACACACACACACACACACACACACACACACACACACACACACACACATATATATATATATATATATATATATATATATATATATATATATACATTTTTTATTTCCATATCTACAATTTAGTGTGTGCGTGTGTGAATATAAAGAAATGTAAAGAGACAGTAATCTATTGTATTATCAACATATGCAACATGTAAAATTTATGACAGATATTCATTTTATAGAATAAGGTGCGTCGTCATTCTCAAAGTTTTTACAAGACCTATATTAATAATCTTGTCTTTCATATTGATATTTTTTTTCCAGGATTACGATATTGCAAAATTCTGAAATTAGATTATCATTGTATGCAAATTACCACCAAACTTCTATACCCTGAAATCAAGATCAGAAGCTCCTAAGTTGATGTTTAATTCAAGCAACTGATAATACAGTTGAAGAAAATGACACACACACACACACATACACACAAACACAAAAAGAGAGAAAGAGAGAGAGAGAGAGATAGAAAAAGATAGAATGAGAGAGAGAGAGAGAGAGAGAGAAAGATAGAATGAGAGAAAGAGAGAGAGAGAGAAAAGAAAAATATAGAAAACATAGAATAGAGAGAGAAAGAGAGAAAAAAAAGAGATAGAAATAAATAGAATGAGAGAGAGAGAGAGAAAGAAAGATATAGATCAAGAAAAATAAAAATCAACATTAAAAAGTCATTCAATCTATATTTTGACCATACAATCTTGCTGAAATGATTTAGCTGATGATGCTTCAGAACGAAATTTAAATAGACCGTAAATTCACTCACTATATATTGTCTCCATGGAGGAGTGGTTAGACGCGTGGCCTAAAAATCCCCAGGACCCGCGATCGAAACCACTTCATGCCAAGTGTGAAATCACACGTAGGCCAATTACTTTTGGATTTTTAAAAAGCTCCTCAAAAAGTAGATGACATATAAAAAGTAAGATAAATAGTAAAGTCAAATATAGAACAATTGCGATACCTAACTCCAAGTATGTTAAGTTCAAGCGAGAGAGATTGGTTTTCCAGCCAATCTCATTATAATAATTACAGTATGTTACACAAAGAGAGAGAGGGAGAGGGAAAGAGAGAGAGAGAAAGAGAGAAAGTGGGAAATCAAGAGAGAATACGAGAAAGAGAGAAAGAAAGAGAGTGTCTTAATAGGAAGATCCGAATAAAGAGTGGATTGACATTTTGAAGTCATACTCCCTGCATAATCTAGGACAGGCTTCCCTTTCCAGCAGGATCATTTTATCGCCTGCCAACACATGAATTCGCTCCTTCATGCTTTTTACTATTGCACTTACCCATCGCGAAACCTTACTAACCTTCCGTCCAACGAATCTCAAACTACAATTCTTGCAGAGTAAACGGCTAAATTTTAGACGCTGAAAGCAGATATAAACATGTTTTTTTTTTTTTTTTTTTTTTTTTTTTTTTTTTTTTTTTTTTACGGCTGTGACGAGTAAGGTGCACATCTTCAAGTATAATGGCAACTCGTGGATGGATGGCACGCATTCCGGCCTCTTTGTCCTGGGTTAGTAGCCTGCTGGCTTGCTGGAGTTCCGTTTTATGTTGCCCAGTGGTTGTATTTCCGGCCTGGGAATGAGGAAGGAAGAGCACTTTACGGCTGGTTGTGCGCGCTGAGGACTCTTGGCAGAAGCTCGCTTTTTCTCTCTTTCGCTTCTGCCTCGGGAGTCGATAATGGATCGCGCCCCGAGGAAAAACCTGCGCGGAAACACTTCAGATATCACGAGGATACGAAGGATTGGGATGTATGGATGCCGAAGATTTAGAAACAGATTTATTATCAAGTTATAGATAGATAGATAGATAAATAGATAGATAGATAGATAGATAGATAGATAGATATAGATATATATAGATATATATAGATTTATTTTTTATTTTTTTTTATTCTTATTTATTTATTTTTATTTTTTTTTACCAGATATGGTTATTTGCATGTACATGTCTCACAAACCGCTGTGAACATCTAATTTCTTACCCAATAATAGAACGACCTGAGGAACGCGTCCCAACTGCCAATCAGAGAGAGTGTAGGGGCAGCCAGGACACCTAGAGGCACTGTGGCCTCTCTCCTCATTATGCAAACGGCTTTGGAGCAACACGTGTGGCACCTGGCGAGACTGATATCACATTCTGGAGGTGGTGCCAGCGCGTGAAGGGGTATATGTACGGTGCAGTGTGTTTCCTTTCCTGTTGTTTGCCGAGTTCAGTATCAACGACAGTGTTTCAGAACTGTACCCAGATAAAAAAAAAAAAAAAAAAAAAAAAAAAACGAAAAAAAGAAAGAAAAAACTGGCATTACAGTCGCCCACTCGTATTTTTATATCTATTTTTTTGCGTCTCTTCTGGTAACCAACGAACTGCCGGCTCGTAACAGCCTTGAATGGATCGTGAATGGGCGTATTTGAAATGTTTTAGTAGAGCGCGTTTTTTTTTTTTTTTTTTTTTTTTTTTCATCCATATTTCAAACGCGTTAATTAATCAACAGAATTTCAAAGGAAAACAATATTTCCATGACATGTATAATACGTACGAATTGTGTGACTATTTATAATTAATGAGTTCAAAACATTTATATATGTATGAATTTTAGATATTATTTTGCTTTGAGCTATTCCACATTTCATGTGCATGCATGACAATTTCCATTGTTGTTATCAGCACCAATATTCATTCTTGTCATTGTTCTAAACATCATTATTATTATTATCATTGTTATTATTATTATCATTATCATCCTCACTATCATTATCATTATCGTTATCATCATTATCATTACTTTTATCATCCTCTTCATTATCATTACTATTACTCATCCTCTTCATTATCATTATGATACATATTACAACCACCATTACCATAATCATTATCATAACTATCATCATCATCATGATATCACAGACTATCTTTATTCCTTTATGTCTCAATCCAATCCAACAGTTTCTCCGAATAATCTTTATCATTCCTATTACTCATCCTCTTCATTATCATCATTATACATATTACAACCACCATTACCATAATCATTATCATAACTACCATCCTCATCATGATATCACAGACTATCTTCATTCCTCTATATCTCAATCCAAGTGTTTCTTCGGATAATCAACGTACCATCGAGAGTAATTAAGATATTACCGATCGATAAGGTAAACAGCCTTTGACACAGGAATCTTTGGACTAGATTTTGGTTGCAATTCATAGTTGATTGGCATTCCCTTTGGTGGAGTTACTCTCACTTTGGGTTATCGGTGAGTTGTTTGTCTGTGAATGAGAACGATAATTATCATCATGAAGATAATGTTGATGGTAATGATAGCAATGATGATGATGGAAATAATGAGGATGATGATAGTGGTAGTAATGATGATGATGATAATTATAACAATAATGATGATGATGATGATGATGATAATTATCGATAATTATCATCATGAAAATAATGTTGATGGTAACGATTGCAATGATGATGATGGAAATAATGAGGATGATGATAATGGTAGTAATGATGATGATGATAATGATAACAATAATGATGATGATGATGATGATAATAATAATCATAATAATGATAATAATAATAATAATGATAATAATGATAATAATAATAATAATGATAATAATGATAATAATAATCATGATAAATAATGATAACAATGATAACGATAATAGTAATGATGATCATAATGATAACAACAATGATAAAAATAATGATAATAATGGTAATGATGATAATAACGATAATAATAATGATACAAATAAAAAGTAATAGTAAAAATAAAAGTAAATAGTAATAACGATGATAATAAGGATAATGACATTGATAATCATAGTAATAATGGTCTTAATTGTTGTGATAATCTTAACAATGATAACAATAAAACAAAAAACTACAATGACAATAACAATGATGATGATAAAGATTAATAATAATACTAATGTACCATGAGCTGCCACCAGTGGACAATGCCGGACATGGGTGCGTCCACGAGCATACACGTGTGCGTCTGTGTGCGTGAGTGTGTAGGCAGGCTGAACGGGTCCCATCCCCGACAATTGCCTTGGCCCCCTGTCTGCTCGTTCGGCCAGCCCCCTAAAGCCAAATTCCCACGTAATGATGGACTAAAGTTGAGGAATTTGGTTGCATGGGCCGCCTCCGCGCTATATCCTCCGTTTTCTTTAGGAGGAGGCCTACGAAATTGGGGAGACTATTCCAGACGTAGATGAATTGATACAGTTATGCCTATTTTTGTCTAAAGACTGACCTGAATGACGAGAAGAAATGGGGGAAAGAGGAGACAGGATAAAAATAAAAAAAGCGGTAAATTAAGAGTAGGAGAGTAAAAAGGAAATAGAAAACGAGTCGGAGGTAAGTCAAGCAAAGTGAAGAGGATGACACGGCAAACACGTATGACACATTTTACCACGTATACATGTATATTGCTCTGAATAGTTCTTGCTCATGCATTATCTATACACACACACACACACACACACACACACACACACACACACACACACACACACACACACACACACACACACACGCTAACACACACACACACTCACTCACGACGTATATATGTCTTAAATACCTATCTATAGTATCCTTGTTATATTCTCTTTTTTCTTCCTTTATCATCGATCGTTTCTTCTCCTTCTCCTTTTCATTTCTATCCTATTCCTCCTCTTCCTTTTTTCCTTTACTCACTCTCGCTCTTGTTTGCCTGTCTGTCCTTCTGCTTTTGTTTGTTTGTTTGTCTGTCTCTCTGTCATTCTGTCTGTCTGCCTTCCCTTGTCTATCTTTTTGTATGTATGTACGTCTCTTTCTCTCATTCTCTCTCTATCTCTCTCTCTCTCTTCTCTCTTTTTATTTATCTTTTATCTCTCCCTCCCTCCCTCCCCATTTCTCTCTCTCTTTCTCCCTCTTCCTCTCTATTTCTTCTCCCTTTTCTCCCTCTGTTTGAACCTCCTTCCTTGTCCCCCGTTAGTCTCGAATTTTCCATCTGGGTTTACCCCCTTGCATCCCCCCCACTAACACCCCACCCCCAACCCCATCCCACCCCCACCCTACCCCCGCCCTCACTCCCTCGAGGTCTTTTACGAGGAGGAAAAGTACATCGCTGCATTTCCGGTCATCAGAGGCATAAGAAAAGAAGGGGAAGGAGGGAGCGAGGGAGAAGGAAGGATAAAAAGGGCGATGGAGCGAGAGTGTGTGTTGGGGTGGGGTGGGGGGGGAGCTGAGAGAGAAAAGAGGAATATTTTTTCCTCTATATTTCCTTCTCCCTTAGCTGCTGGTTCCGTCGTAAACAAACATACTGGTGCGTGTGGATGTGTTTGTGCTTGCATGTATGTGCGTTTTTTGTTTTGTTTTTTCTTGTAATTATTACAAGATGAAAAAGTAAGAGGATATTATTAGTAACAACAACAAATCCAGGAGAAATATAGAAAACAAAAAACGAAAAACAAAAACCAATGAATTGCTAGCAAATCACTCACACCTACAAATAAAACACAAATGCAACCAAACATACTCAACATACGACAGACAAACCGTATCTCAACATCACATAACTACATCGAACACCATGCCTCTCACACCCCCCGCCTGACATAAAGCTCCTTCCATACCCTTAGCAGCATCCCATTAATAAAGGCGATGCCAGCTCTCCAGCCTTCATCTCGTGGCGGGGTCGCGTCTCAAGATCTTCCGCTGAAAGTTACGGAAACTAGACTTCGCATCTTCTGCCTATCATTTGCTGTGATGAAATTGTTGTAACTTTTGATCATGAGTGGAATGTTGCTTTGATGATGATTATTGTGCAGAGTATTGTATTGTAGATGACAGAGTATTGATAGTGATAAAAATAGTAGTAAAGTGCAAAATGATAATGATAATCATAAACGTAATGTTATAACAATATCAATAACAATATATATATATATATATATATATATGATAATGATAATGATAATAGTGATGATGATAATAATGATAATGAGGATGATGATGATGAGGATGAGGATGATGATGATGAAAATAATGATGATAATGGTGATGATAATGATGTTGATGATGATGATGATAATGAGGATGCAGAGGATGAGGACGAGGAGGATGGTCAATGATATTGTCATTATTAGTAATGACAATGATGATAATTATTATCTACGCTATCATTACTATTCATCATTATCATCAATATCATTATCCTTATCAATATCACTAATGATAATTTATCCTCAATAATCATGAGTATTATCTTGATAATGATACTTATCATCACTGATCATAATCAAGATCGCTATAACACAATTGAATCAGTATCGTTACTCTTGTTAATACTATTATCATCGCCGTCTGGTAGAACAATGGTTAGCGTGCCGACCTCACATCCCCGCAGATCGCGTCCGGACGGCCAAACTCGTGAATGTCCACTGTCGCCTGACATTTCGAGTGTCATGCCGTGTCTGGGCATCACGGAGGGTAAGGACCAAGCTCAGGTCGAGTCAGCACTCGTTGGCACACTCTCACACGAGTCAGAACACGCTGACACTGGCGGACACGGCTCAGTGGATATAAGCCCGACGAAGCATCTGGTCCGCAAATCTATCTCATCTTTATTATCAGGATCATCAGGATTATTGTTTTTGTTGTTATTACTATTATCACCATTATTATCCTCATTGTCATTAACATTACTTCTATTATTGTTGTTATCATCAATTTTACCATCTTTATCATCATTAAAATTATCATCAGTATCATTATTACTAATTATTATCATCATTATTGTCATCATCATTATTATCATTGTATCATTATAATGATCATTACTCTCATTATTATTTTCTTACCAACATTATCATCAATATTATCATGTGTCATTATTATCGTTGATATTATTACTATTATTACTAATATTAAAATCCTTAATATTATTAGCAATATTACTATCACATTTATTATTATCATTACCGTCATCAGTCGTCACTCTCCTAATCATCAACATCATCACCATACCATCACCATCACCATACCATCACCATCACCATCAACATCACCATACTATTACCATTAACAACACAATCACCATCACCATCACCATCATCATAAACAATAACAGAATCACCATCACCATCAACATCAACATCACCATCACCATTAACAACACCATCAACATCACCATCACCACCAATATCACCATCATCATAAACAATAACAGAATCACCATCAGTATCACCATCAACATCACCATCACCACCAACATCACCATCATCATAAACAATAACAGAATCACCATCACCATCACCATCAACATCACCATCACCACCAACATCACCATCATCATAAACAATAACAGAATCACCATCAGTATCAATATCAACATCACCATCACCACCAACATCACCATCACCATCATCATAAACAATAACAGAATCACCATCAATATCACCATCATCACCATCAATAATGCCAACGCCATCCGCGGGACCAAAACCACGACCTCTCCTGATTACAGCTAAGTCGCAATCCGCCTCTTGGGAGGACAAGCGATAGAGGAAAATCAGAAGTCGTATTAACAGGAAAATCGGAAGTCGTATTAATAGGAAAATCGGAAGTCGTATTAACAGGAAAATCGGAAGTCGTATTAATAGGAAAATCGGAAGTCGTATTAATAGGAAAATCGGAAGGAGTATTAACAGGAAAATCGGAAGGAGTATTAACAGGAAAATCAGAAGTTGTATTAACAGGAAAATCGGAAGTCGTATTAATAGGAAAATCGGAAGTCGTATTAACAGGAAAATCGGAAGGAGTATTAACAGGAAAATCAGAAGTTGTATTAACAGGAAAATCGGAAGTCGTATTAATAGGAAAATCGGAAGGAGTATTAACAGGAAAATCAGAAGTCGTATTAATAGGAAAATCGGAAGTCGTATTAATAGGAAAATCGGAAGTCGTATTAACAGGAAAATCAGAAGTCGTATTAATAGGAAAATCGGAAGTCGTATTAACAGGAAAATCGGAAGGAGTATTAACAGGAAAATCAGGAGTCGTATTAACAGGAAAATCGGAAGTCGTATTAACAGGAAAATCAGAAGGAGTATTAACAGGAAAATCGGAAGTCGTATTAACAGGAAAATCGGAAGTCGTATTAATAGGAAAATCGGAAGTCGTATTAATAGGAAAATCAGAAGTCGTATTAACAGGAAAATCGGAAGTCGTATTAACAGGAAAATCGGAAGTCGTATTAACAGGAAAATCGGAAGTCGTATTAAAAGGAAAATCGGAAGTCGTATTAACAGGAAAATCGGAAGGAGTATTAACAGGAAAATCAGAAGTCGTATTAACAGGAAAATCGGAAGTCGTATTAAAAGGAAAATCGGAAGTCGTATTAACAGGAAAATCAGAAGTCGTATTAACAGGAAAATCGGAAGTCGTATTAAAAGGAAAATCGGAAGTCGTATTAACAGGAAAATCGGAAGTCGTATTAAAAGGAAAATCGGAAGTCGTATTAACAGGAAAATCGGAAGTCGTATTCACAGGAAAATCGGAAGTCGTATTAACAGGAAAATCGGAAGTCGTATTGACAGGAAAATCGGAAGTCGTATTAAAAGGAAAATCGGAAGTCGTATTAACAGGAAAATCGGAAGGAGTATTAACAGGAAAATCAGGAGTCGTATTAAAAGGAAAATCAGAAGTCGTATTAACAGGAAAATCGGAAGTCGTATTAAAAGGAAAATCGGAAGTCGTATTAAAAGGAAAATCGGAAGTCGTATTAAAAGGAAAATCGGAAGTCGTATTAATAGGAAAATCGGAAGGAGTATTAACAGGAAAATCGGAAGTCGTATTAACAGGAAAATCGGAAGTCGTATTAATAGGAAAATCGGAAGGAGTATTAACAGGAAAATCGGAAGTCGTATTAACAGGAAAATCAGAAGTCGTATTAATAGGAAAATCGGAAGTCGTATTAATAGGAAAATCGGAAGTCGTATTAATAGGAAAATCGGAAGTCGTATTAATAGGAAAATCGGAAGTCGTATTAATAGGAAAATCGGAAGTCGTATTAACAGGAAAATCGGAAGTCGTATTAACAGGAAAATCGGAAGTCGTATTAACAGGAAAATCGGAAGTCGTATTAACAGGAAAATCGGAAGTCGTATTAACAGGAAAATCGGAAGTCGTATTAACAGGAAAATCGGAAGGAGTATTAATAGGAAAATCGGAAGGAGTATTAACAGGAAAATCGGAAGTCGTATAAACAGGAAAATCGGAAGTCGTATTAATAGGAAAATCAGAAGTCGTATTAACAGGAAAACCAGAAGTCGTATTAACACTATACAATATCAGAATCTCGAGAGGAATGGGGGAGGTAGGGGGTGGAGGGGAGGGGAGGGGAGAGGGGGGTTGGAGGGATGGGAGAGGATATACGAAATTTAATTATTGCACGCCCACGCCCACGCCCACGTCGTCGCCACATTAAAATACGAAGATAGATGGGTGTGAGGGGGATGAGATGGGTGTTGTGGTCGGGGGTGTTGGGGTCGAGGGGCCGGGGGTGTTGGGGGGTCGGGAGGTGTTGGGGGGTTGGGGATGTTGGGGGGGTCGGAGGTGTTGGGGGGGTCGGGGTTGGGGTTGTTGGGGGGTCGGGAGGTGTTGGGGGGTCGGGGTTCTGGGGGATCTGGGGTGTTGGGGTGTTGGGGTGTTGGGGGGTCGGGGGTGTTGGGGGGGGGGGGGGGGGGGGGGGGTGGAGTTGATAGATGGTACCGGCCGCAATTTGAAGGAATCCGAACTTTTGTGCGTAGCGAGTCTCGAACGCGTCTCCATGGAGGGAGTTGGACAAGTCTGG
>BOPN01000503.1:149202-151702 GCA_017312705.2 Penaeus japonicus
GAAATAGGACGAAAGAAAGTGACAGGAAAAAAAGATAAGAGCGAAATCCCACAACATCACAACTTTTTCCCTCGTTTTCCTGGAATGCGAAGAGTAAACCGCGTGGCCAAGGACTCGACTATGAGCCATTGTAGTGTCCTCGCGAGATCCTTCTCTCTCCTCCTGATAGAATTCGATACCGCTCTCGGAGGAGCCTCGGAAAGTTCATAAAGATATTTCTATTGGTTTCAAATATCGGTCACGAGTGTGATGGGAATGCGGAGAAGGGAGAGGGGAGAGAGGGGAAGGGGAGAGGAGAATAGGGAGAGACGAGGAGGGGAGGGGGAGGGGGAAGGGGGGAGGAGAATAGGGAGAGACGGCAAGGGGAGGGGGAGGGGGAAGGGGAGAGGAGAATAGGAAGAGACGAGAAGGGGAGGGGGAGGGGGAAGGGGGGAGGATCTGGAACTGGGGAAGGATGTAGGGGAGGGGAAGGGGCGGGAGGGGAGTAGGGGAGTCAGGGAGGGAAAAGAGAGGAAGTGGGTAAGGAGAAAAGGGAGGATGAGGGGAGAGAGGGAGGGAAGGGGGTAATGAGGGAGGGGGGCAGGGGTGGGGAAGGGGAGTGATGAGGAAAGGAAGCCAATGGGAGGGGATAGGAGAAAGGAGGGGAGGAGGACAGGGTGATAAGTGGAGGACGGGATAGGAGGAAATAAGTTAGAATGAGGGATAGGATAGGTGGATGAGGACGTAAATAGGGGGAAAGCATGAGAATATGTCCGGAAAGGGGGGGGGGGGGTTGATGAGGTAAGAGGGAAGGGATTAGAATAAGGAAGTGCGAAAAAGGAATCCACACAAAGAAGTGTGATGTTAAAGAGGACCTTATATATATAACCTTGTATTTCTTCTCCTTTTTTCAATCGATCTAATAGGCGTTGATCTTCCATTCAGTCTTTCGTTCTCGTTATCCATTCATGTAAAGAGAATATGTATATCAATTTAAGACTGGATACACGCTAAAACACACTCAACACTTTAACACGAGATGCGGTTAACTCGAATTCCACAAGAGAGCTACATACCTCATACTTAACTGCCCCCAAAATCTCATTATATGCAAATATAGCATGACTGCCTTCAGCCACAAATATGCCCCTCACTTTCAGCAGAGTCACCTGACGACCTTGACGTTGCAAATATATGCAACAAAAAATAACAAAGATAAAAAATAACTAGGCGTCATTTCACATACGTTAATTTGGCTACTTAGCTCCTGTACCCCTTGACCTCGAAATAGCGAGGTACTGCGTCTGAGGTTTAAAATGTCTATCATTCAAAGCAAATCTGTCAGATTCAGATTCCTGAGGAGATAATACGATTATTGTCTAAACTTTTGATATGCTTTGTTAACCGCTCAGAGCTTCCGGGAACCTCCAAGCAGCACCCGAAATGACGCAATCGTTTTGTGACGAGAATTCCGCCATATTCAGAGAACGCTTCCTTTTCATCGAAGAATGTTAGTAAAGAAATATATATATATATATATATATAATATATATTATATATATATATATATATATATATATATATATATATATATATATATATATATATATATATATATATGTGTGTGTGTGTGTGTGTGTGTGTGTGTGTGTGTGTGTGTGTGTGTATATACATATACATATATATATATATATATATATATATATATATATATATATATATATATATATATGTGTGTGTGTGTGTGTGTGTGTGTGTGTGTGTGTGTGTGTGTGTGTGTGTGTGTGTGTGTGTGTGTGTGTGTGTGTGTGTGTGTTTGTGTGTGTGTGTGCGTGCGTGTGCATGTGTGTTTTGTATTCCCTCAAACATATACCCAGACAAAACAGGCATAGCAGAGAAAAGCATACATGAAAGAAAAAGATGAAGAGAGAGAGAGAGAGAGCGAATAAACGCGAGCAAGAGAACAAATCACCAAAAAATGGATCGCTTGGTTAACGACTCTCCCAATCTCTCATTTCTGATTCGCCAGAAATAATTATTGGATGACTGGGACGCTGCCGTCGCTTCAACCTTTATGGCAGCCAATTAATATCAAAAGCTTCTGGCGGCGGCGGGGGATCGCTTCCATAAATGATAACGCCATCGGCAATTATACAGCCGCGGTGATTACTGTGTACTTATGAATTTGAAATGCATTATGTTGTTTATCTAGCCCTCGTTCCGCAGTCATTATTGGGGTTCATGAGCCTGTGTGTTTGATATGTTGTGACGTCACGGACGGATGCTGTCTGACTGAGTTAACCTATGAGTTTGGAGATTAGAATATATATATATGTACATATATATATATATATATATATATATATATATATATATATATATATATACATATATGTATATATCGAGAGAGAGAGAGAGTTAAGGAGATGAAAAGAGGTGTGTGTGTATATGGATATGTATATATATGTATATATACATACATACATATATATATATATATATATATATATATATATATATA
>BOPN01000503.1:179202-181702 GCA_017312705.2 Penaeus japonicus
GAGAGAGAAGAAAAAAAGACAATTTTTCCCTTTATATGGCAAAAAAGAAAATAAGAAGAACTCCAAGAAAAAGACGAGACTCGATCAGCCGTCCGTCAAGTCGTCCTCGAGCCGCCATCTAATCCTCCAAACTCTCTCCTCCTCGTTGGCCGCCGGGGATGAGTTCCTCATTCTCGATATTTCACCTTTTATGGGAACTCTGCTTCGGGCCGTTCAGCGCCGAACATGCGCTTTTTTTTTTTTTTTTTTTTTTTTTTTAGATCTTAATAACGCTCATTATCATTATCTTTTATTATAATTGTCCTAATATATATTTGTTTTCATTTACCTATCTTTTATAACTTTTATTTGGAATATGTACACACACACACACACACACACACACATATATATATATATATATATATATATATATATATATATATATATATATACATACAAATATGTATATATATATATATATATATATATATATATATATATATATAATATATATATATATATATATATATATATATATATATATATATATATATATATATATATATATATACATATACACATATATATATATATATATATATATATATATATATATATATATATATAAATATATATATATATATATATATATATATATATATATATATGTATATATATATATACATATATATATATATATATATATATATATATATATATATATGTATATATATATATTCATATACTTATCTATTTATCTATTTATTTATCTAAATATAAATGAATACTTAAACAAATAAATAAATAAATAAATATATATATATATATATATATATATATATATATATATATATATATATATATATATGTATATACACACACTGACACATACATATATGCGTATGTATGCATGTATCATTGTACGTATGTATCTATATACATATCAACAGACTGTATGAACGTGGACACATAAATATGTATACGTTACATGTGCAGAGCCAGAACGAGAGCCATGTTTATCGCGCCCTGTCCAGGATGCGCCCCGATTGATCGCTGGACTTCAAAGTGAAAAGTGTTTTTTCACTGAATAATACTTTCCTAATACTGTCATGTATTTCACTAATGAAACATTTCGATGCTCCTGTATCCAGCGAGTCAATCCCTATCCCTCTCTATCCACATTCACACTTAATTTGAATAATACTTTCACTTGATTCCAATTGCTGGGCGTCAATTTAAACAATTTGTAATACAAAGAATTTCGAAGGAGCTTTCTGGAAAGATGAGACGTATCTAAAGTTGAATAATTTACTCGATTTTAATTTCCTTTTTTACTAAAAGTGTTTTTGCTGGGAATCAAAAATTGCTTTAAAGTAACTGAGTAAAATGACTATTATTATCATCACTATTTTTTGTCTTTTTTTAGTTTCTAACTTTTTATTTTCCTTTTTTATTTCTTTTTCACAAGATATTTCATTAGATATATATCGATAATCCGTAATACAAACATACCATAAAGATTTCAGAAAATGTTCTTACTGGAAATAGATCGTGGTTATAAGTAGATAGTGGTATAGGTAATCCATTCAGCGGCTGTAGAAAAAAAAAAAATAAATGAATAAATAAAATAAAATCAATAAAATAAAATAAATCCACATGGATTTATCAGTAACACGAGAGGAGTTGAAAACATTGCAAGTAATCCAATTGATTATGTAATGTGACGATAGAAGAGATTTTGGATACATATGGCGGTCGAAATATAACACTGGAAAGACGATAAATGAAGGAATGTTGACATTAGCAAAAATGAAACAAGCTGTTTTTTCCAAAATGGGAAATAAACGGAAAGTTTAGAAGATATCATAAAGATAGATAAAAAAAATAGATATCAAAGACATTCCACACACTAGGTTCTAGAACCGTAGAAAGATAAAAAAGAGAGAGAGAAAGAGTGCGAGAGAGATTGTGAAAGAGAAGAGAAGAGAGAGAGAGAGAAAGAGAGAGAGAGAGAGAGAGAGAGAAAGAGAGAGAGAGAAAGAGAGAGAGAGAGAGAGAGAGAGAGAGAGAGAGAGAGAAAGAGAAGAGAGAGAGAGAGAGAGAAAGAGAGAGAGAGAGAGAGAGAAAAAGAAAGAGAGAGAGAGAAAGAGAAGAGAAGAGAGAGAGAGAGAGAGAGAAAGAGAGGGAGAAAGAGAGAAATCATCAGAATACAACTGACAACAAACCCAAACCCATAACACAAGGAACACACATCGGACAACACACACTGCTAATTTATTCCCCTTCAGGTCAGGATTAGGGCACAAGCCACATTAGAAGGAGAGATCCAAGGCCCATTTAACCCCCGGGCATCAGGGAGGTGGGGGGCGCGCGTGGTGGGGGGGGGGGGTAAATCTTGTGGTTAGACCCTAATTACGGCAGTCGGTATGTCGATTACGTCCGTGCCTGCTAACACGACAACCAAAATAGAAAATACATACAGTGACCGCCATTTGCCCGGATGCGGCATTCCTCTTGC
>BOPN01000503.1:206702-209202 GCA_017312705.2 Penaeus japonicus
TATTAAGGTGGGTTAGTACTTTTCAAGGCGGGGTGGGGGGGGGGGGGGAGATGAGGGTTGGGTGGGTGGGTGGGTGGTGGGAGAGAAGACAAATCTTCCTAATTAACATCGTGGTGAGTTGATCTTTCTCGTTCCCTTCCGCATTACGAATATTATGAAGAGTCTCTGTTCTAATTCCAACGCGTGTATCATTTCGCCAACGGAGCAGAATATATTTCAGCTTCGTGTGAAATATGATTTGCAAGTTAGGAGGGCCGGGGGAAGGGTTGGGTTGCAATAGGGAGATGGGGTGCTGGTGAGATGGAGCACTTTAAAGCAATGCTTATTTCGGGTGTGTAAATTGCGCTGTAATTATCTTCGTGTGCGTTGGGTGGGCATATGGTGGCGATGAAAATGGGGAGTGGGGGACTGTGTGAGTGAATGTGTGGTTATATGTGTAAGCCTTTGTTGACTTGTGTGTGTGTGTGTGTCTGTTTCCGTGTGTCATCTACGCTTTGTATGCTGTTCTGTAGAGAACACGACCAAAATGTTTTACTGTTATTACAATTACTGTTGAAATTCATGTTTAAAAAGTTGTTTTACATAAAGAATTTTGAATGTGCATTTCAGAGGCATATTAAATGTTTGAATTCTTGCATTTATAATGACTTCTGAAAAGTGCATATCGCTCTTGCCGTGTGAAACGTTTTACGATTAAACTGATGTAAATATTGTAGATATGTGTGTATTATTGTCAATTGTATTATACACTTGATTATCAAAACGTTTTAACACTCTTTCTGATTTATGTCTTGCACATATATACAAACTGAAATATCTAAAAACTGAAACAAATTTTATCATTATCCTTATTATCAGTTTCAATATTTCTATTTTTCTTTTTATCATCATCAATATTGATGTTTTTCTCATTATTGTTTTTATGCTGTTGCTATACTATTGTTATCATCATTATTATTTCTATTTATATTATCATTATCATAAGCATCGTCATTATTATTATTGCCATAATCATAATTATTATCACTGTTGCCATTATTGTTGTTAATATCATTATTATTATCATTATTATAATCATTATTATTAACAATACAATTTTCAATTCATCATTACAGTTATCATCATAATCATTATCATCACAAACATAACAATAGTAATAATAATGATAGTAATGATAATCATGATAATGATAATGATAGTAATAATAATGATAATGATAATGATAGTTATTATAATTTTCTTAAATAACTCTTTTTTCGACATTTGAGAAAAAAAATCGATGTAAATTTAAGTCAATACCCTTGACCTTAGATTTTCCAGCCACACCCATGTAAATTGTTGCCGTTCCTAGTAAATAAACTTATTGCAGTATCATAAACTCTTCTTGCAAATCTATCTTTTTTCCCTTCTTGCAGATCTCAATACCTTTATAACCACCGGTATTATTTCGACTTGCGGCCATTCCTATATTCTAATCGGCTCGTACTTCACATCTATGTTTTATCCTATATTCCTCTTTGCCTTCTTTGCAACCGCGAAATCCAGTGGAAACGATACCTCTGCAATCCAGTATGTTTTCTTTCTTTTATGATAAACTATTAAGTAAGATTTTGTGCGCGTTATTGCTCTATCGGTCTATATCTCGAAGACCCACAGAATTCTGACTTCAATCATTTGCAATAACCGGTTCTGTTTGGTGATCCTGTTATGTGAAAACCTTTGTAAAGGTTCCGGTGTATTATTCATCGTGTATCCACTTCTTGTAGTGTGGGACCGTTTTATCTCGTGCTCCAGAAATCCTTCATTTTTCGAAGACATTTTCTTTCTCTCTATTGTGTTTCTGATACATTGTTCTGAAAAAACGATTTTGAATTAGACGTTTCTCTCTTTAACTAGATTTTTTCTTACCCATTCGCGATTTCTTCTATGTTTATTATCTTTTTTTTAGTGAAGTCTTCCATACGAAGGTTTCTGCATATTAGTGTCTTCAGTCATTATCAATATCGTTATTAGTCATGATTTTGGTTAAAAATGTAATTATTATCGTTATTATCTTTATCACCATTATTGTTATCATTATAAATCATTACCATTATCATTACTATTAATATATCATTAGCATCATCACCATTTTCCTCCTCTTAACCATCCTCCTCCTCCTCACCATTAACACCATCATTATCATTTACCACATTTCCGTGATCATCATATTCTACTTCCTCCTCCACCTCCTCCTCATCACCATCGTAATAGTAATCGTCATCATCATCATCATCGTCACCATCACCATCATCGTCATCACCATCACCATCACCATCACCATCACCATCATCATCATCATCTTCCCTTTCATCATAACCATCACCGTCACCGTCACCGTCACCGTCATCGTCATCATCATCATCACCATCACCATCACCATCATCTTCATCATCTCCGCTTTCATCATAACCATCATCATGACCCTTCCCACTTTTATCAACTTTTGTGTTCTCGTTCC
>BOPN01000503.1:241702-249202 GCA_017312705.2 Penaeus japonicus
TTAGAATAGCTCCAAAGCTTAATGACACCCATATTAAATCAAATATCTCTAAAAGAAAAAAGTTAAATATGCAACTCAAAAATGAGTAGAACTTTTCGTTTTTTTGTTTTTGGGGCATTGCCCATTAAAGCCAATGGAACAGTCACATTCCTAAACAAAATGAATGACCTATTTGATGTTTACAATTCCTATAACAAATGTCATTATTATACAAGAAAATATGAATAATGTTCAGTGTAAGTGTAATATATATATATATATATATATATATATATATATATATATATATATATATATATATATATATATATATATATACGAAAATGTTCATATCCTTTTTCCCTATCCATTCGTATTCGAATAGAGGTTTCAAAGATATTAAAACACTTAATCTCCATTATTTTCATTCTTTCCGTTCTCCCAAAAGATAAATTCAGAGAAAACGTTAAAGCACTTTCAAATAGGGTTAACTATACTAAATAGATAATTATTTAATTTCCATAAAAAAAATAAAAAACTGAATGAATTTCATCGGAAACTTTTTCCTTTTGTTACGGATATGCTTGTAATTCCAGAAATATTCATAGGGAAATTTTATATGGTAAAATTTCCGAATAATGCCGCCTTACCAATGTGGTATCGATGGATTCCTCCTAACCTCTACTATTCATATATAGTGGATATAATCCGTGATTACGCCCCTATGCTCCACAATCTGGGCCCCGATAGTAGGAGAAGACATGAAGTAGACCAGGGAAATTGCGGGATAAAATATGAATTCGGGCCATATTTCGTATACAAAATCTTAACCCAATTACCTACCTACCTATAATTTACAAAAAATCCCTGAGATTATGTACATATGCTTATTCTCGCTGTTTCATTAATAATGGTAAATGACTTTTTTTTGCCACATTCGTGCAGTAAAAAAAGATATTGTTTGGGCTTTACATTTAAACACGTGGTCAAAGGTGGTGGTGTCCGTCTGTGAATCAATTCAGAAATATATATTAATGTAAAATTATTTACGCCTCTGTATCAATGCAATTAAAAATATAGTCTTCATAATGGAAATAAAAACACCAGATAATTGTGTAACATAAACTGAATATGTCTTTCTCGTAGTAAATAAGCGTAAAAAACAAAACCATCAAATATTGGTGGATCATGGGAGACATCACGTATATCAAAGAAAACGGACTTAACGGCCATAGGGGGCGATTAGCCGCCTATTCAATCAATGAATGATTTCATACGTACCTTAACTTACTAAGCTACTTATTAAGGTATATGCTACTTACAAATAGTTCAAAAATGCAAAAATAGATAATTTCTTCATTCACACTTAATAGCAAATCCTTTGTTTTGCACTTGAAGGACTACATTTGTTGCTTCATTAACAACACAGTAGTTCCTTATCTTAAACATAACTAAATAAAGGATACTCTGGTGTATTATACACAGTTTATAATTCTGTATTAGCTTAATTCTTAATTGGAGCTTTAATAACTCTATCCGTCCTAGACTTTGTAGGTACTTCATCACTTACATTATTCAAAGGTACATCAATGTTTCCATCACTTACATCTACACCACAGTGAAACTTATCACTTGAAGCGTCATCAAAATTTGCCACTTCATCAGGAACAGACATACTCTCATTTTTACTTATCTCTAAATTGTATGCTAATCATTTAACTTCTCATAGTTTTAACCTTTATACTTTTTATAACTCCATCTTTACCTGGAAACATATCAACAATTACTCCAATAGACCACTTTAGTCTATGGATATTGTCTTCTTTGATTAACACAAGATCTCCTTTAAACAACTTACAATTTTGAGTAAAACTCTTTACAACATTAGGGAAATTATTTGTGTAATTGTTGCTCCATACCTTCCAAAAATGTTCTAACTTTACACTTTGCACTTTTACCTTCTTATTCAAGTCTTTGGCATTTACACTGCATGACACAATTTTTATTGAGGGTTTGCTGTGAGGGTCACATCCAAGAATGAAATGGGAGGGAGTGAGGTAGTGGAGAGGGTCTGGGTCTTCACTTACATATGTCAAGGGTTGAGAGTTAATACATCCCTCAATCTCAACAAGTACAGTTTCTAGTTCACGGACACCTATATAATTAAGACCTAGAGTTTTACGTAGGGCAAGGTGAACAGATCTAATGAGACGTTCCCACCAACCACCCCACCAAGGGGATCGAGGGACTATGAATTTCCGTTTGGGGGCTAGATGTCCATTCATGTCCACTACTTCACTTTTGGCTGCCATAAAGGTCTTAGCATTATCAGAAAATATAACATTAGAGAAAGCCTATGGGAGTGGAATTCTATACTTTTTCATTATTTTTAATTTCAGCTTGAATTTTTATAAGAGTTGAGCAATCGCAATATTTGTACCAAATTTGACGTCGCAATTGATAGATTGAATTGGTCGTAGCGGTCTGCTCGCTATTTCGCTTTACTTGAAGTCAAAAAAATGAATCTTAGACCGAACGTTTCCTTTTCAATTCATTCATTGTATATTGAACCTGTTTTGTTTAATCTATTCCTCTATTTAGCTTTATTTGTCACACCATGTATTAGCACACAATTGTTTCCCATTACTTTTGTTTTCGTCTTCATTGTTAACCACTTCCATTGTTAACCACTTCAAGGAATTACTTGAAATTGCTGCTACAATTACCTAACCACTTGTGGCCTCATTTCTTCAATACATTATTTTATTCTTCATGATTATCTTTCTGTACAAGACATATTAAAAGTATAGTATACTAATTCATTTATTATGTAAAGCAATTTCTGTTCTTCAATATTATTTCCAGGTACAGCGTGGAAAAGTTTGTTGTGGGAGTTTGTTGTAATTTCGGTTTAAGGACTTGTTTTCATCATGTCTCTAAAATTTGGAGTATGTTGAAGTCAGCTTGCAATTCAAGCAAATTCGATATTACTTTTCTATATATATTTTTCCTCTCCAAATATATGTGATATCCCATGTTCCTTCAATCAAAATCGAATTAATTCCCAGGTCATAATCGTTTGGACACTGAGTGCAGTTGTGGCCCTAATCCTACTTTCATGTATATTTGTATTGCATTCTGAATCACAGGTCAATATTCAACACTGTATCTAGTTTCTACAATGTCAATACACTATTGAATATTAACAAAAAAAATATCTTTACTTATTTGAATGAATTACAGTAGATCTGTTAGTTGTACTATGATCTTATACTCAACGACACTTTATATATCCGCTAACATGTAAAAGTTATTGAAATAAAACACAAAGTCATACTGACATGTTTTTACTTTTATTTAACTTATGTACTTAATCTTATAAATCATCTATACAGTTTTGATTTGCGTGGGTGTGGGAGCAAAGGGAGAGGCATGTGTAAATGAGGTGGGGATGTTAGTGTCGTTTGTCGCGGGTAAGGGAGGTAGTACGCAAACCCTCACTCTTGGTGAAGTCTATTTGAGCATAACTGAGGGGTTCGTCTTCCTCCCCAACCGTAGGTTCTTGAAGACACGCAGTAAGAGGAACTCCAGCCCCACTTGTAGACCGGCGACCAGCAAGAGGTGAAGGCATCACACCCTCACAACGAGCTGGAGCTAAATCCAACGAGACGTAATTTAGTCCGCTGTCTCCACTGCTGCAGCCACTGCTAGCTGTTGACGTCGACTGCTGACTGGAAGAGGAAGAGGAGACACTCGTGTGGGATGTAGCATCAACCGGCGTCTCTTGGGCCCGGACTGACCCCACAAGCCCGCCCTCCCGCCGTCCAACACCCACATTAACCACAGTGCAGGTGGAAGATGCTGAAGAAAGACCACCTTCACTTAACGATGACACAGATGATACAGAACCTCTTAGGGTCGGAGATGTGGGCGGTGAATATGACACAGGCGATGAGCACGCTGATGCTGCCCGACCACTACTGCCTTGGCTCCCTGACCCAGCTCTTGGTTCTGATAATTGTTTTTTTACCCGCACCTCGCTACCTACTGCCGAGCTCTCAGGGGCACCTGGGCCACTGTGACTCCGACATCTTTCACTTGTGGCACTACCTCCAGAGCTGCCTAAGTTGAGCCGCTCCAAGGTGGCAGTGAGGCTGGCATCAGGACGGCCACCCAGGAGAGCTGAGGGAATGTCTGGTCGACGAGTTACTGTGCGAGGAGAAACAGGTTTTGGCGGGGTTTGTCCTGGGGTCATTAACAAATACCCACTTTCCCCACTACCACCACCGTTCTCTTCTCCAAAATTACTGCCACTTAACCGCTTACTGTCACGACGATTCTGATCTCTAGAGCCCCCGTATCCTAAACTGGGACTACTCTTTTCACTAGGTTCTCCCTTCGATGTAAGACTGGTTTTCCTCTTTGGGGAAACTGTACCTGGCATGGCTGCAGGCTGTGGTGGAATCAGAGAGTTGCTATGTGGTGAGGGTTCCGGGCGACCTCCTGGGCACATGTTTACGTACTCACGTGGTTGTTGAGGGTCAGATGGAGCCTCAGGTGTCTTACTTGCTGACATTGGAGAAACGTTCATGTAGTCTGATGATACTGAGCCTGTGGATACTTTTCGTTGTTTAGTCTCTACACTTAAATTCTTATCTGAGCTGCCAAGTGATAAATTTACATATGCCCCCATATCATTGCTATTAAAATTTGACTGTTGCTGCTGACTGTTGGTAGAAACATCAGTGCTACCTGACTCTAAGCCTGTATTTTTCTGCTTTTCTTCTGGCTTAGTGTCTGCCTGAGATAACGTTTCAAATATCCCTGAAGTTCTCTTGCTACCCCCGCTGCTGTTAGTTTGTTTATTCTGCTGGTCACCACTATTAGGAACTGTCTGTGAGGATGAGGCGACGCTCGAGCTATCACCTGATATGGCACTCTCCTCTGCTTCTCTACTAGATTCTCTAATGCAACTTGTGCCGATGCCTGAGCTTACACTTGATGAGACCCCAGAACTTTCCTTTGTTGCTCCATCCTTACTAGTATCCTTGCTTTCGCTCTTCTTGCGTGTTAGACTCGAAAATGGACTAGGCGTTCCTCGACTGGACTTAGGGAGCGGACTACCAGTAGGTGAGAGAGGGGTCTTGGGAGGGGTGCCTGAGGAATTCTTTCGACCTAGGAAGGTTGAGAGAGAGGATAAGGGACTGGTTCCTTTCTTACTACTTTCATGCGCATTTTCCCCATCACTTCCCTTCCCCATTACAGCTATTGGATCCGATTTCTTACGTTTGGTGCTGTCCTTAAATGACTTTCTCTTGCTGCTTTTCTTTTTCTTACTCTTCTCACCGTCAAGAGAATGGGAAGATTCAAAACTGCCACGGAGGTCAATGGGCATGTACTCGTCCTGCTGTGAAGAAAAGTCTTGGGAAGACAATGGATTAAACGTGGACGAAATCTTTCTGACTCTAGCACCAATGGAAGATGAGCTGTTGGAAGTTGTGGAGGACGAGGATACAGGGGTGAGAGGAAGCGTCCCCAGACCTTTGCCTTGACTCATGTCCACATAACCATCGTTTGGCCCTGAGGTACTCAATGAGGAAACTAATTTGTCACTGCTTTTAGACATATCTAGGTATGGGTCATTTAAACCATGTCCCCTAAAGAAATCTTTGCTGTTCATCTCGAGGTATTCAGAGGTTGCCGAGGACTGGCCACTGGAGACCGCAGGCCTCAAATTCATAGGCAAGTAACCATCACAAACATCTGAACTACCTCCACGAGGACTTGGCGTGAAATCAAGCTCGAAAGGACTCTTTCCCTCTGGGATCTCCATGCCCTTGGCAGACAACTCACTTTCCGATTTCTTTTTGTCCCTTTTCATAGAATCAAAAACTGAAGATTTGCCGTTCCCTGAGGACTTGGAATTGGAACGATGTCTCTGGCCTGTGAAGGTTCTCTTAATGCTCTCTATGCTGCTACTCTTCTTCTCCTTCTCGGCTGATATACTGTCGCAGCTCTTGTTCTTGGTGAAGTCGAACTCCATCAGGTCGTTGTTCCGCTCTTGGTTGCGCGCCTGGAGGAAGCCCCGGAAGAATGTCCCAGGGGTTCCCGACCAAGAGTTGGAGATGGGCGATGTCCCCAGGATTGGCGCGCTGCAAAGCCACAGAAAGAAATAATTACTTTTCTAGATCATCATCATAATTCCATTTCTGCATATCAAAAATTCCATTAGGTCAAAAACAAAACAAAAGCCAAATTTATCATCTTTTCTCTCAAAGTGCTTTAAAGTGACACACAAGCATGAATGAAAATGGAAAATTTTATAACTATTCTGGCACACGTCTATTTCTGATGGGAATAAATTAAATCAATCAGCCAAAATTTCACCTGAAAACTTGTACCTTTCTACAACAACAAAACAAGTTATTTTGTTGCTGATTTTTTAATTAAAAATAAACGTTTCATAAAATTAAATTAAAAAATGGATACTGCATATACGTGGTAAAGAATACATAAAAAAATAAAAAAAAAAATGCAAATAAAACCAATAAAAAGAAACAAACAAACCACAAACAACAGTAGACAAAAAAACTACTATGGGAAATAAAGGTAAAATAATAATCAGCAGAATTTGCCTCTACAAACTTAATCATACCTTATCTTTACAAATAATATATAATAAAACACTATTATTCCAAAGTAGCATTATGAACACAAGATCACAATAACTACAATCACCCAAATGAAGCAGCTTTGCAGTTGCGAATAACAATTCATTATATACACAGCCTGACCTACTTTCGGTATTTACAACTGAAATTTTAACTATACTTTAAGTGTTTAAAACATTACAATCTCTTTCCCCAAATATCTTTTTCTTTTCATTTTTATTTTTCTAATCTTCAACATGGTAATTAAAAAAAAAGAAAAAAAAAAAAGTTATTAATGCACATTTAATTCTGGTACACTAAAGTACCATCCATGCTCGTAACCAGTGCCAGTAGCCCCCGTGCAGCCAGCAAGCATCCACGTTGCCACAAGCATATTGGAACAATGTTACACATCAAATTATACTTCCACAATAAAAATAAAATGGATAAAAAAAAAAAGAAAACAACTTCAGTACAAGACAGAACCCACTTCATACAATGGTATGGGATGGGATAAACTTTTTGCCCGAAGAACAAAGTCACCCGCAACCCCAGGACGGGCCAGTCTGTGACGTGCATAACAAATACAACCCTACCTTGATGATTTGCTTTTCACTTGTTTTCCCTTCTCCTTAATAGAAGGTGAGAACTCGGTGACAGAGGCAGAAGTGGCAGTTGCCGTGCCACCTGCCACCTGGCCGGCTCTGCCACCCGCTAGCCTGAGGCTCACACGTGACCCCACAGAGAAGGCTCGTACACGGGCAGGTTCAGCTGGGCTCACCTCCAGTCTGTTGTAGTTGTGGACCCACACAGGAGGGATGGAGGAGGCAGGAAGAAGGAGCAACAGGACGAGTGTTACTTTACAGTTACT
>BOPN01000503.1:256702-263655 GCA_017312705.2 Penaeus japonicus
TTCTTATAAAAGATAAACAAGTAGTAACAGGCAAGCCTCACCTATTTTTACGACTTCGGAATTGTTCAGGTTTTGAACCAACAGAATTGGTTCTGTGAGGTCTGTCAAGAGAGGAGTCATCATCTTCAGAATAACCACAGTAGGACCCATTCCCACTCTTCTCTGCTATGAAATCGTGAAAGCGGTGGTCAGACGAGGGAGTTCCTGAGGTGAAGGAACAGCTGCTGCCAGGAGACATCTCAGGGAAGGAGTCACCTGCAAAGGGCAAACAACAAATAGAGCCTTTCCATGGATTACATGCCTACTCTACCACCCTTAGGCTTTACTCTAAAAGCAGCTCTTAAAATACATGTTGCACCACAAAAACACCTTGGTAAGTTGAGGAAGCCAGTAGTGAATAAATCAATTCATATAAGCAGATATAATTCATATACAAACCTCCTCCTCTATGTTGAACCATACCATCAGATGGGCTACATGGGATAGGTGTAGGAACAGCAGGTGTGGGAGTCATGTCGAGGTAGCTACGGGAGCGGTCTCGAGCGTAAGTGTCACTAGAGGTGGTCGTGGCGTCTCCGTGTCCTCCAGGCACCATAGAGAGGTAACTATCAGTATTTTCATCCACTAGACTGGGGATGCGAGAATGGTTGGCAGAATGGGGTGGTGATGATACCTGCAATTGTAAAGAAGTTGTAATTATTTAGAGTGAAATTTCCTATGTAAAACCTACAGTAAACAAATGTGGCAAAATAGTTTTTTTAGTAAACCTCCTAGCT
Organism: Penaeus japonicus; assembly: GCA_017312705.2. Lineage (NCBI taxonomy): Eukaryota > Metazoa > Arthropoda > Malacostraca > Decapoda > Penaeidae > Penaeus > Penaeus japonicus. Next base: position 257,479 of record BOPN01000503.1, read on the forward strand.
ATGCAAGTCATTTGCTGCTGACTACTTGATTACTTTAACCCAGAGTAAAATTTTACTCAGATAATTATTGTTATTGACTATACCTAAATCAATATTTTTTGCATATTTTTCTTTTTATTATATGCTTATTCATTTCTTAAGAACAAGTATTGTACACAATACTATAGAGGAAAAACTTTCTACCTTCCCTCTTAAGATAGGATAGGAATGTGGATATGATACTTCAATCCAAAAAAGTGATAAAGTACCTACACCCACCCATGCCAAGAAGTTTGAACAAACCACCTATTTACCTGACTAGAAGGGTGTGAATGCCAGGCCGGGAGGGATGATCCAGGGGAATTGAGCGGCGCCATGGACAAGTACCCAGAATTTTCGGGACCTGAATTTCCTGAAGGCTGGTTGGGGGTACGGCCCATGCACAGATAAGCAGACTTTTCTGACACTGAGCCAAATAGGCCTTCGTGTACACGCTCTAGGGGGCTTAACATTTCCAAGTATTGATCTTGAGGAGATGAAAGGCATGGACCTTCTGTGCTGCTACCACTTACAGGAGAGATGAGACCTAATGATAAAGAGAAGGCACCAGTCAGTTTCTTTTACAACTGTCACTGCTACGGCAAATTAATGGAAACTAGGATATAAAAACTCATGCAACAGAAACAATAGTTTAATGAAATAAAAGCAGAAACTCTGACCTTTGCTCAGGGAATGAACATAACTCCGCGTGCTGCTGATGGGGAGGGAGAAGGGTGGCTGTGGGTGGTCCCGATGATGGCCGACGTTGCTCTCCAAGCCAGCCTCCATTGGCATGTAATCCTCCTCACCGTCTAAAAGTGCAAGGGGAACGTTGCAATTAACACTTACATATTCCAGTAAATTGCATTCTAACAGATTAAGTCCAAGAAAAATAACAAACAAAAAAATTCATGCTTACTGGAGTTATCTACAGCAGTTTCTGGAGTGTGAGAATGCAGGCCATCAAAGTCATCCACTGATGCAGTTGACTCCATGGACTCACTTGAGCTGGGGCTGAAAGTCAATTGAGATATTAGACTATTTATCATTATGAAATAAATAATGATATCAAAGATTCCTTCAATAAAACTATATGTTTGTGGCAAAATTGTAAAGCAATTTTGTTAGTACTAGGAACATCAATTACTCTTATCCAATAAAATCCATTTCTCTTTAAATTATTTTTATGGCCAAACCTTGGAACCATGAATTTTGATAATTTTCTTTTTTAAAGCAGCTTATGTTATCAATAATGTTAAAATAATGTTTTTAATTCATATGTGGTAGGAACTTTACTCAATCTACAATAGAGTTTGTTCATAACATTAACCCATTGGTCGCAGTTTTAATAAAATGTGTATACGGTCAGATGGTGGGTTTACATTGTTTGTCACGGTGCCCTCTGCGTCTACAACCAACTCTGCCTTGGCAGCAAATCATGCCATCCGCTGCCAATGGGTTTTCTCCAACCCCCAGGTAGTGCAAACCAGCCCAAACAATATTTTTCCATAAATCCATAATAAAATGCAGGATTACTCTGACTTTGGAACTGTGTAGCTCTGGAGCTAGTTCCTTTATAGCCATAATACTTTATGACTGTGTGCGCACTTCAACTGTGAGCAGATCCAGATGTCGCGTCATGTACGCATTACCTCCTGTCTTCGAGGCCTAATCGGTGCCAACATGTATGTCATGACACCCGAACACAATGGGTTAAAATAGATTGTACTTTACTCAAACTATCTAAAATTGGAGAGAGAGGTTTACCTGCATATAACAAAACAAATTCATGGGTGTTTCCTTCTTTCTGTTACATACAATAAGAAGTTAGTAATAAATCTATCTTTGTAGAATGAGCACCACATGATGACATTTTAAAATTCAATAAAAAAATATATATATACATCCCAGCCAAAGCAATAATAACATGTCTTGGAACAAACTCCAATGTAGGTAAAAGAGACAAAAAAGAAAAAAATAGAGAAAACTTATCTATTAAAAAAATAAACTTATCCATATTAATCTACTTCCCCATTAACCCATTCACTCCGGTTGATGTCTTATCACATGGTCAGAAAATATTCCTGGACCTGGGTGATGTCCTGAGACGTCGTGCATTTTCTCGTGAATTTCTGTGCAGGGTAGTTGTGATGTGCTGAAACCTCAGCAATAGGTTGCTGGTTTGTTCTTAAATATAATCATTCTTCATAATTTCTTAAACTCTGTTACTTTAGTTTAGGTGTTTTAATGTTATAAAATGAGATATAACGTGAAAAAAAAAAAAAATTACATCACAGAAAACTACGTGATATCGGTTGAATAAAAAGATCTGAGTCAAAAAACTATTGTAAAATCAAATGTGATTAGCAAAAAAATAAAATAAAATAAAATAATAACTAAAATAATACTACTCTTAATTTGTCGATTACCCGTGATATCACATCACATTACGAGATACATGCACATACTCATATGTAAATGCATGATTATTTATATTGTTCTTCTTTTCATTTTGGTTAAAAAAAGAAAGAAGTAAAAAACATGTTTTTTGATGCCCCACTAAGAGATTGCTTCCACTTTCCATTGTTATTTTCACATAGAAGTGAAGAATATAGGCAAAGTTCAATAAAATAGCACAAGAAAAGCACTGCTGTAATATGTTTTTTGACCAAAACAACTCCTCTGAACATGGCAATATTTTTATGTGCCTTTACATTGCAGACGCATTCATAAAAAACACAAGAATAGGGTGGGTGAAAAATGCTCTGAGAGGTTCAGCATGGCCCAACACAACAGAAAAACACCCCGGCACCTAGCATCACACGCTTATCTTCCCAGCATAAGCAGGAGTAGGCGAAAATACATCCCGTTGTGAATGGGTTAATGAATCCAGAGACTATTCAACTGCCCAACAACCAGAATCCACATAAATTCACAGACACGATAAAATCCACTTACTCCTAGAACATGCAACAATCATTAACAATTAACACTGTATTTCTGAAAATTACACTCCTTCCATAAGGTATGATGAGTATCATCTTCAGAAAAAGTGGCCATGCTTATGTGAAATATGTTGGATTAGTATGACATGTTATATGCAATAATTGGAATGACCCACTTGAGCCGAGTTCACTGTGACAAATGTATAAAAGGTAGGGAATATAATCAATGATTCCATAATGCAAGATATGAAATCAATGTCTAGATAGTTCATCTTCATTGGATTTACATTTCATGTTACATATCTCCTGTGGACCCATTGTCAACATTTTTTCTTTTAAAATATATATTTGCATAAATTTAATCATACTCTTATAGTTAATCTAATCTTCATGTTTGAATTAAAGAGCACAGTCTTTGAAATATGTACCATCAAATATTCATCTTTGCTGTTATTTCAATATGCCTTACTGCTTTTTTTCTAACCATTCCAGATATTTTGGCAACAGATTTAAATCTCTTCAGAAACTATATACTTATGTCTTATTGTGAATTTTCTTGACATTGAGTCTGTAACTAGTGAAACAAAACATTTAAACATTCAAACTCATTATACTCAGTATCTTACAATTATTGATATAGCAATTTTTGATTCTGGAGGAAAAAAAACTGAAATTGTGTATGTATATTATCATACTCAACATATCTGATAACTCAAAAAACTTATGCATAGCAAATAATAATCCCATGAAGTTGCTGTAAAGTGACACTTGCTGTTAATGTTACATATAACTAATTTTTTATTGCAAACCTAAATGAAGAATCAGGTTAGATTTGGGAACAAGCAGTTAGTATAATGTGCAGTTTGAAAGGACTGTGAGGACAAAAAGACCAATACCCATGGGTTAGTGTTAGCTAGCATCTGCTATAACCAAACCATTATCCATCAATCATTTGTGGGCAATGTTAATCACCATTACAGGATCTGTAAACTCTTGGAAAATATAACTCGCTCAGATCTCTAGCTAACACTTCTCCTTCTCTATGGTCAAGCAAACACAGTGACAAGGCATTAGAAGCAGGTCACACACACACAGCCAGAAGTGCCCTGAGAGCGACCCAACCTTTGAAAAGTGAACATTGCTTCTTAGAAACCTGCGTTGGCAGCCTTCCAGTTATGCTATATTCTTCCAACACCACAATAATTAGCAAAGGTTGTTTATGTTAGGAGGAGCATCATGACTTTAAATGAAAACATTTGGGATATGTGAGCAAGTTAGCAATGAAATTCAAGTGTTTATTCACCAAAATTAGAGTACCTCTTTAATATTAATTTCCAGAAAAATGGTTAGTACAATGGTAAAACTGACACAAATAAGATTCTGATGACAACATAAGATGCCTAGCAGTTACATCACATAATGACAATACTGTAAATTAATAGTCAGTAAATTTTTCCTTGCAATTTTTAGTAGCAATATACTGTCTGCCCCAAAGGTAAAAAAATTGAAATAAAAAATAATGGCTATATAAACTCAATGTTGATGAGTATTCAGTAAATACAATTGACTTGGGTGGGTCACCTGCAGGCCACACACAAATACCTGAACAAAGCAGAAGCACAAGGCGGAGAGCATGATGACGAGAGAGATGACGAGTACATTGACTTAGGCCGAGTGATGGGGTGGAGACACACAGATCCCGGATGTGGGCCGTCCATCTGATGACTGCAGTTCGGCGGAAGTTTGTTGGGCCCAGTCTGCATAGATCCTTCACTATTTGTGCGACTCCGGGATGGCATGCTACCACATCGCTGACGCATCAGGCACTGCCCGGCACCTGTGAGACATGGGAAATGAGTTAGAAAATGTTTAACGGAAGGCACTTACTGAAACAAATCCAAAAGATTGTTCAGTTCCCTATATAAATATTCAAACAACAATTAACACATGGATATAGCAACATTTGCATTATATCATTCAAAACAGGACTCCGAATGCCAAAATGGTATACATACAAAAGGTGTCTTCCTTACTGTCAAATGAACGCTGATTTGACATTGAATGGGTTCGTTCCCGGGAAACTGTGTCTTCACTCATGTTGTTACATGGAGCATGCATTGCTCTAAAAAGAAAAATATGGGTTTTCATACTTGATAATTTTTCTTCATTCAGTTGTGCACATTAGCAATTTCATTAAAATTCATTTTCATGACATACTGTGTTCATGATGCCCTCCCATCCCCTTTCCTCACACTTTCCAGGGTCTTAACAGCTGTTTACAAACATCTCACTATTCTAGACATGCAACACTAAACAAGAAGAGGAAGACAAGTCCTTCCTGATGAATTGAATCATCCATGTCAGGTTTAACATCAGAAACATTCATAAATGGCTAATGGTGAGCTTACAAAACCTCTCTCATAGAACCTCCTAGGCAGTGACTAATGATGTCCCCATCCAATCCAATTTCTTACCTGCGAATAATACCGTGCATATTTTCAGCAATGACAGCATCTTCTGTCAGCATCCATATGTCTCCTGCACCCGTGACTGCCGACCTCCCCAGCCCCAGGAAGAAGAAGGAGCCTGTATGGCCACAACGTCGGATGCTGTTTAACTGTAAGACAAAAACGATTGTTTGAAAATATTTCAGTGAAAAAAAAAAAAAAAAAAAAAAAAAAAAAAACGTTATGATACATATAACATAATGTAATACGTAACCAATACATACAAAAAAAGGCTAGAACCAAGAATAAACAAAGCAAATACATCAACCACTTCTCCGATATTCCATTGTTTACCACCATTCATATCAAACCCTGTAATTATTCCCTCTCCTGTAATCTGTCCAACAACCTCTCTTTGCCTAACCAAAACCGGGAACATTTTTTTTTTGTCTCTCCATTTGTCCTCCTTCTATACCTGCCACCCACCCTCACAGCGTGTCGTCAATTGCACATTGTTCCGGCCTCTATCACCTCAATTCTGTTCTCAATTCCGCCCGCTTCATGAGGGCCTGTGGATGTCACCCCACCGAGGTCTGTGCAGGGGTGATGTCAGGCCTAAAGCTGGCTGTGGTTACAATCTCGCGCTCCAGCTGTTTTCATTGTTGTTCTCTTCCATGTGTGTGTATCAACACACGTATACACATACATATATGTGTATATGTATATGTATATATGTATATAGATATATATATGTGTATATATATATA
>BOPN01000503.1:263755-266255 GCA_017312705.2 Penaeus japonicus
AAGAAAAAAAAAAAAAAAAAAAAAAAAAAAAAAAAAAAAAAAAAAAAAAAAAAATTCAAACCAATATTGTCCTGGAAAAGCACACTATCTTAAATTATAAATTCAACACCTCACAAGAGATGCTTTGCCCTGCCGACAAAGACACTTCCCAATTACAATATAAAAGTCTTTTCTAAACTTCAAGACAAAAATGTCCTTCATTAACCCATTGGTCGCAGTATTAAATAAATGTTTGTGCAGTAGGATGTCTGGTTTACATGTCTGGCACGGTGCCATACGCGTCTATGACCGACTCTGCCTTTGCAGCAAATCATGCCATCCACTGCCAATGGGTTAAGAGCAAAGAAAGAAAAAAGGAAAAAAAAAAAGGCCTTTGCTAGAGTCCTTACCGGGAACTCAATTTTCTTTTGGCTGTCTCCAACCCGCACTAGAGCGATTGACTTGTAGGTCAGACAGATGTGGTACTCTCCCGTGATCCCTTTACTGCTGCCAAGGCTTCTGGGTTGGATCTCCACCATCCACACGTGCTCTGTTTTGAAGCATATTGGGGAAAATATTATAAATATATAAAACTTTTAAAAGTGTATAAAAGTATCAAATATGAGAGGATTAAATGTATGCCTTGAGGGAAATTGGGGAAAATATTATAAATGCATAAAATATAAGAAGACTACATTTATGCACATCAACATTTAAGAAATAAACATGAGGGGGGGGAGGGAGAGGGAGAGGGAGAGGGGGAGGGGGAGGGAGAGGGAGAGGGAGAGGGAGAGGAACAATAATAATAATAATAATAATAATAATAATAATAATAATAATAATAATAATAATAATAATAATAATAATAATAATAATAATAATAATAATAATAATAATAATAATAATTATCATTATTATTATTATTATAAATTAATAATTTTAAAATAATAATAATAATAATAATAAAAATAATAACAATAACAATAACAATAATAATAATAATAATAATGAGAAGAATAAGAAGAATAAGAAGAATAAGAAGAATAAGAAGAATAAGAAGAATAAGAATCCTAACAACAGGAAAAAATAACAAGTACAATAACCAAGAACCAGCATAACCCAGAGACCCCCTCCCCCAGCACCCAGTACCCAGCACCCAGCACCCTCTCCCCCCCCCCCTCCCTCCCCCACCCCACCCACCGCCCCGTGACACCTACCATAGAGCTTCCTGGACTGGCCGTCGCTGCCCGCCTGGTGCATGTAGTGTTGCAGGAGACCCAGCCAGTCGTTGAATTCGGACTCTGACTCTGCGGCCATGCTCACTGAGTCGTGGTTCGTGTAGAGGGCGATGACGTGGCTGTGTTTCGGGTCCTTCTTGCGGTTGATGCTGAAGCACGTGCGCAGGATGATGGGTCTGGGTGGATTTTTTGGAGAGAGAGTTATGTTTTTGATTGATTAAGGATGTTGCGTTGTGGGGGCATGCATTGAGTAATGTCTCGGGTTGTAATGGATATATTAAATAACGTCCCATGATATTAAGGATTGTGTGCATTCATAATTCATCTCCTGATTTTCTTGGAAAGAAAGAAAATTACTATTTTTTTTTTATCAATTATGTAAATTCTTCTTCAGAAAATAATGTCGACCTGACAAAAATTCATTATCAATCTACTTAATTACAGAGGTAATTTCAGATGAAGTTAAAATTCAAAAACTAGTTTCTTGGTTTGAAAATTATATTACTCATTAATAAAGAATGAGTCAATAGGTTATATCAATACACAAATAAAAATAATCTTTCATTCGTTACGTTCCTTGCTTCTAAAAATAAATTCCTATTTGACAAATCTAAAACCAATCATAAAATGTAAAGAGGTTAAGTTATAACAAAGACTTTCTATCAATGCGATTAAAATCATTGACATTTATAAAGAAAAAACAACAACAGAACAATTGCACAACAGAAAATGAACTCAAAATAAGCACTTCTCTGAATTCCATATATAGAAACGAAAAATAAATAAATGAAAGTATTCCTCTCCGCTACAAATGCAATGACAGTCTCCTATTTCCAAAAAAAAAGAATCTCTCGTTAACTACATCAAATAAAAACCCAAGATATAAAAAAAATAATAATAACACAAAACCCTCTTCGCTCAAACAGCAACCACCGACGACCACCCACCCATACACCCACCCACCCACCCCACTTACCCCACCCACCCAAAACCCACCCACCCACCCAAAACCCACCCACCCACCCAAAACCCACCCACCCACCCAAAACCCACCCACCCACCCAAAACCCACCCACCCACCCAAAACCCACCCACCCACCCAAAACCCACCCACCCACCCAAAACCCACCCACCCACCCAAAAAACCCACCCCACCCACCCAAACCCACCCACCCAAAACCCACCCACCCACCAAAACCCACCCCACCACCCAAAACCCACCCACCCACCCAAAACCCACCCACCCAAAACCCACCCACCCACCCACCCACCCACTTCCCTCA
>BOPN01000503.1:281255-288755 GCA_017312705.2 Penaeus japonicus
CTTCCCCTCACTCTCTCTCTCTCTCCCTCCCTCCCTCCCTCCCTCCCTCCTCCCTCCCCTCCCTCCCTCCCTCCCTCCCTCCCTCCCCTCCTCCTCACTCTCTCTCTCCCCGTTTCCCTCCCTCCTCACCCTCTCTTCCTGCTTCCCCTCCCTCGCTCTCCCTCTCTTCCTGCTTCCCTCCCTCCCTCTCCCTCTCTCTTCCTGCTTCCCTCCCTCGCTCTCCCTCTCTATCCCTGCTTCCCTCTCTTTCTCTCTCCCTACTTAAATTCTTCACTCACCCTCTCTCTCCTTGCTTCCCTCCCTCCCTCCCTCTCTCTCTCTCCCTGCTTCCCTCCCTCCCTCCCTCTCTCTCTTCCTGCTTCCCTCCCTCGCTCTCCCTCTCTCTCCCTGCCTCCCTCCCTCCCTCGCTCTCCCTCTCTCTCCCTGCTTCCCTCCCTCGCTCTCCCTCTCTCTCCCTGCTTCCCTCCCTCGCTCTCCCTCCCTCCCTCGCTCTCCCTTGCTCACCCTCTCTCTCCTTGCTTCCCTCCCTCCCTCACCCTCTATCTCCCTCCCTCGCTCTCCCTCTCTCTCCCTGCTTCCCTCCGTTCCCTTTCCTCCCGGCGCCCAGGATCCCCTAACCGGGACCTCCCGTTACTTCCTCCAACAACCCGCTCTGCTCAATGTTTTTCCCTCCCCCGACTCATGAAGACCCAAATTGCCCTTGAGAAAGTGGCAGCCATCCCTACTCTGACACGGTTTCTTATTCGTCTGCTTGTGTACTGATTAAACAGTCTTATTCGAAAGCTTTCCTAAGTCGCTGATGTAACCCCCCCACCCCCACTCCCCCACGCCGGACAAGCTGCCCCTGATATAAAAGAGAAAAGGCGCTGCTTCCCTTCGCTTCAACTCTGTAGACAAGGAAAACTAAATTCAAATTCGGCCACACATGGATGGAAAGAAAATTTATACTTGTAAAAGCAGCAAGTTCAATTTGCAATACAGATCAAGCTATCTTAAGAGTCGCACACTTTCAAAACAAATATTTAAATGAGACTTTGGCATGACAAGACATATTGATGTGACATGACACGACAAACTGAAATTAAAAGGCCTCGTTTGACATCTAAAAAAAAATATCTATTGAAACGCCTTTCAAAACTTTCAAATTCAAAGGAAAAGACAACTCCCGAGAGAGCAATGCTTCTAAACGAGCAATCTGTCCCGCAGTGCCTCCAGCCAGCGCTCCGTGAACGCCGTCAGATCAACGTCAAAATCGAGTTTTTTTCGAAGGCAGAGATCGAGAAAGGGAAGATCCGACTATTCCCGCGTCATGCGTTGTTGTTCTTCCGCGGCGAGGAATCGATCCATGCGTGCTGGCTGGTGTTGTGGCACACTTCGGGGGGTTAAGGAGCTGCTCTTCTTCGCAAGCGCCGCTGCTGCTGTTCTCCTCGAGGTGTCCGTCTGCCCGTCCTCCCTGCCCTTCCGGATACAGCTGCATCTCGTTCTGTTCTCAAGGCACGAGAATAAAGTCGATATAATCTGTGATCTAAGGGCATCACCATCGATTCGGCTTGTACCATGATCAAGCGAAGCGAAATACCTGATCCAAATGAAGGAATGTATCTCTCTTTGCAAACATGTTTCTTTGGCGTTTCCGCACCCTTACCAACTATACCCACATCGGGTATCGGTGAGCAAAAATAATATATAATATATGTTATAACATTTCGTAAATAGCCTAAGCATATCCTTTGAAAGATGACGACAACGTTGCGTCACCTTTTTTTGCGCGGATTACAGCAAAAAACTAATGGGCTTCTGCCCAAGTACAACTTCCTATCCATTGCGGCAATCTCAACCTGGATCCTACACAACGCTAGGTCTATCGCCACCGCATCTAGGCCTACGGCGGGCGGGCTGGTCCCATTCAACAGGGTATTATTCTCCCCGTGTTCTTCCGCATCGACGTGCAGACGAGTATCTCAATCGTCGGGTGATATAATGAAGGAAAGGGGAAGATGAAACGTATAGCATCCAATACGCGCGGATTACAGCAAACACGACAGCTGAACGAGTTGGCAATGGCTGAATGAGAGTGCAATTGTCAACCATCGACGCTGGCTGCAGACTAATGCACTGTGTCCTGCACGTCTGAGTATCAAGGATATATAGGACAAGCACACAATAAGGCCCCAGTCCAGTCTATGCCGCCGCCAAGCAAAAACGTAGCCAACAGGGCCAGGGGAGTGCATGCCGCAGACACGAGTGCATCGACAGCCATTAACAGCAAGCGCCGTGGATGCGTAGAGGGGGCAGGTACGGGCCGGGCCAGGATGGGAAGGGAGGGGGGGTGGGGGAGGTAGTGGCGCTCCAAGGTCGCCTTTGCTTCTAACCAGTGCACAATTGAGAGGAACGTTCTTACTGCGAGCCGTTCTCATGCCACAGCTGCACTGGAGCTTGCTTTGCTCGTCTACCCCTAATTCCCTATCTACACGCACGCACGCATGCACACACGGACGCACGCACGCACTTGCACTCTTTATATTTCTCTCTCTCTCTCTCTCTCTCTCTCTCTCTCTCTCTCTCTCTCTCTCTCTCTCTCTCTCTCTCTCTCTCTCTCTCTCTCTCTCTCTCTCTGTATTTCCCTCCCTCCCTCTCTCTTTCCATTTCTCTCTCTACATCTGTCGTGTCCCCCCTCCAAAGGTAACCCCCAACCCCCAACCCCCAACCCAACCTCCACCCTCACCCTACCCCCCTCCGCCCAGCACACGCCCCGACTACGCTGCCGCAGTTAGGGTAACACGCCCTCTCGCTGCGTTGGTGTACTCCGGCCGCCGCACGCGAGAGCTGCACGGAGACGAGGTGGGGGAGGGGAAGGCCAGTGGGGGAGAGAGAGGGGGGGAGGGGGAGGAGAGGAGGAGGGGGAGGAGAGGAGGAGAGGAAGGGCAGAGGGGAAGAGAGAGGGAGGAGAGGAGAGGAGAGGAGAGGAGAGGAGAGGAGAGGAGAGGAGAGGAGAGGAGAGGAGAGGAGAGGAGAGGAGAGGAGAGGAGAGGAGAGGAGAGGAGAGGAGAGGAGAGGAGAGGAGAGGAGAGGAGGAGGAGAGGAGAGGAGAGGATAGGGGTAGAGGAGGAGAAGGGGGGGAGTAGTCGTGTTGGTATCGTGCATACTTGAGACTTTGGCAACAGTGCACCACGCTGTCATCCCGAGCCGCCGAAGAGACGCGCCGCAGACACCGCCGCCACCACTGTACCACACGGCGGGCGCTGGCGGGAGGCCCGGCAGCCGACTCGCTCTCCCCCCGTGGCTGCTGCGACTACATGCACGCGGGACGCTCGCCTCTCGCCGTTTTCCGCTCGCCCTTGCAGCCGGGACTCGCACGCGTTGCACTGTACATATACTACGTCCCTGAGACCTAACTCCTATGGCTCTGCACCCCCCCCTCCCCCCCTCCCTCCCTCCCTCCCTCTCTCTCTCTCTCTCTCTCTCTCTCTCTCTCTCTCTCTCTCTCTCTCTCTCTGTGTTTGTTTGATGAATGAAACAAACAAACAAACAAAAAAAACACTCACTCTCACACTCACACTCACACTCACACTCACACTCACACTCACACTCACTCTCACTCTCACTCTCACTCTCACTCTCACTCTCACTCTCACTCTCACACTCACACTCACACTCACTCTCACACTCACTCACACTCACTCTCACACTCACTCTCACACTCACTCTCACACTCACTCTCACACTCACTCTCACACTCACTCTCACACTCACTCTCACACTCACTCTCACTCTCACTCTCACTCTCACTCTCACTCTCACTCTCACTCTCACTCTCACTCTCACTCTCACTCTCACTCTCACTCTCACTCTCACTCCCACTCTCACTCTCACTCTCACTCTCACTCTCCCTCTCCCCCTCACTCTCACACTCACTCTCACACTCACTCTCACACTCACTCTCACACTCACTCTCACACTCACTCTCACACTCACTCTCACACTCACTCTCACACTCACTCTCACACTCACTCTCACACTCACTCTCACACTCACTCTCACACTCACTCTCACTCTCACTCTCACTCTCACTCTCACTCTCACTCTCACTCTCGCTCTCACACTCGCTCTCACACTCGCTCTCACACTCACTTTCAAGGGGGAGGAGGAGGAGGCGGAGGGAAAAAGAACAAGGACTGCCCAGGCACCCAATTACCATTCTTCAGCTCCAAATCGATCGGTGCTAAATACCACTGGCGCGCCGACGTACTACTCCCATGCCCTAATTGTCATTCGGCGTATTTTGCGCTCAGATCCTCAAGGCTGGAAGGCCGTCCTCCGTCCTCCGTTCTCCGTTCTCCTTCCCGTTTTCGATTCTCCCTTCACCCTTCTTCTGTCCCTCTTTTCTTTCCTTCTCATTCTCTTCCTTCTTCTTCCCTTCCTCCTCCTTCTCTTCCTGTTCCTTCTCCGTCTCTTCCTGCTCCTTCTCCTTCTCTTCCTGCTCCTTCTCCTTCTCTTCCTGCTCCTTCTCCTTCTCTTCCTTTTCCTTCTCTTTCTTCTCTTTCCCTTCCTTCTCCTTCTCCTTCTCCTTCTCCTTCTCCTTCTCCTTCTCCTTCTCCTTCTCCTCCTCCTTCACATCCTTTTCCTTCTCTTTCTTCTCTTTCCCTTCCTTCTCCTTCTCTTCCTTCTCCTTCACTTTTTTCTCCTCTTTTTTTCAGCCAGTCAATCAACCAGCCATCCACCCAACCACCCAGTCGGCCAGGCCGCCCGTCCCTCAAGGAAGTGAGTACTTGTTGCCGTCCCTCATGCCCGCTGGGGGGGGGGGGGGGTGAGATACGGCGCCCACGGTCTTTGATCCGTCCTGACCCTTCTCCGTCATGGGTTAAAATCGTGGGCGGGTGACGATACGGCGTGCACACCACTCTACTGCACTGCGGCGAAACAGCGATAGAAATACGTTATACTTCAACGAACTGAACTGCAATGTAGTAGGGGTTAGTGCGCCGCGTTACTACAAGGTGTGCTAGGGGGCGGGGGCGGGGGCGGGGGCGTGGGCAGAGGGGGGGGTCTTGTTTTTTCGCGCGCGGCCGAAGAAAACGGGTGCGTTCGTCGCCTGGGGTTGGGAATGGGGGAGGGATCCGGGATTCGGAATCAGAAATTGAGAATTAGGGGTCAGGAGTTGGGAGGGATTTAGGGGTTCATGGGACGAGGAATTATGAATCAGGAATTGAGAATTAGGGGTCAGGACATGGGGGGTGTAGGGATTCAAAATGAAGAAATTAGGGATTCGAGGTTAAGGAAGCGTACGAAGGCGTGTGTACGTGTGTCATTATTTCACACTCTCTCACCACCGCTTTCCGCCCCCTTGACCCCCCACACCTTACTGAACACAGCTGCAGGCGGACAGCTCTCCTCTCTCGGGGAATCAACGTCGGTGATCAGGGAGGAGGAGGGAGAGGGGCAGGGAGAGGGGCAGGGAGAGGGACAGGGAGAGGGACAAGGAGAAGAAGGACAGGGAGAGCGAGAGAGAGGGAGGGAGAAGGAGAAGGAGAGGGAGAGGGAGAGAGAGGGGGAAGGAGAGAGAAGGAGAGAGGGAGAGAGAGAGAGAGAGAGAGAGAGAGAGAGAGAGAGAGAGAGAGAGAGAGAGAGAGAGAGAGAGAGATTCATTAAATAAGTAGACGCAAAAAGAGCTCCCAAATGTAAACTTTTCCGAGATGCCGCGCGATCCACATCATCAACCCGAAACTCTACTCTCATTCCGACATTCCAAACCAGCATCACTATGAGCCACCTATTGGCAAGTATCAAATCAAAAGGAGTGGATTCTCTCCCTCTCCCTCTCCCTCTCCCTCTCCCTCTCCCTCTCCCTCTCCCTCTCCCTCTCCCTCTCTCTACCGCCCGCATCCGCCTTCCTTTGAGCCACCCCTGAGCCTCCCCTGAGCGCAATGTTTGTGTCAGAAAGTTCATCGAAGCTTGAACGGTCACGACTCTCAGAGGCCGTCCTAAGGGTCGCCTTCTGGGAGGACTTTGCCTCGCCTCCCTGACGTCTTCTTGTCCCATGAGGAACGCAAACTGCTGGGCACTGAGCTGGGTTAATCTTTGATGTTTTGCTTTGCTCACTTCAAAAGCCGCTCAATAAGTAGGGGTGTTACGAGCCACAAATAAAATGGGTAGACATCCGATAGGTATTCGTCAAGGGCGTTAAACACTAATAAAAAGCGTTCGGATGTAGACGCTGGGCGCTACCGTACCTGATGCACTTTAAGCGACAAGCGGCTACTGAATATTTTGTCATATTGGCGCCACTGCTGCGTCACGTATGCTACAAATGACAACCGAAAAACAACACAAAATCCGAATCATATACCTTGGTGTGTTGTACGGGTGCCTAGCCAATCTCGCACTCGGGCTGGCTCGACAACAGATTCCTCTCTCCCTCTCTCTCTCTCTCTCTCTCTCCCTCACACGCACACATCCTGCTGTTGGATGTGTTGTAATTGCGGTATCTTGGGGGTTTGCCGGAGGTGGTGTGTGGGAGGGAGGGGGAGTGGACGTGGGAGAGTGCGAGGGGCGTAGTTCTGACGTGTGTGGGGCGTGTGGGGCGTGTTGGGCACGTGGGAGTCGTCCCCGCGTGATGCTGCCCACACTGAGCGGCAAACCAAATACCGTCAAAGAAATAGGACAGTTAGGAAGATGTGTGTTAGCAGTAGAGCAAGCGACCCACAGCGACGCGTTTGTAGGATGACAAATGGCAATTAATCAAATATACGTATGGGCGGAGTCTGCCCCCGACCCCCCTCGGCCGCAAGGCATGCTTACGCGTTTACCCTCGCTTTGATCAAAGCCCCCATGGATCATCCACGTGAACAGAGCCAAGAGGCTAAGCCTAACTTGTTTACCAAGACGTGGGCGGCAATAGAAGGCTTTGGACGTGAAAAGGCCTTTTATACAACGCCACCCCCATGACCCGAGTCTTCTCCGAGCCTTCACACACGCACAGGCATTTGACCCCCTCTCTCTCCCCAAGCAAGTGTCCGCGTGTCCAAACCTCTTTCCATCTGGACATCATGCATGACCTGGAAGTCGCGGCTTTCCCTTACCAATCCACGACTCGAAACTTTTCCGCATCCCCCCCCCCCCCCCGAATTAAAAAAAAAAGTAAATAAAATAAAAACCATGGCGCGTCCTTCCACGACCGAATGCCCATGACACCGACATCCGCATAAATAACATCTGGGACACGAGATCACAGCGGCCAGCGCCCCTTCGCCGCCCATGCCTCGGCGCACTCGTCCCCCTCGCGAACACATATCCCCCCGGAGCACCAGCATACAGCCAGGGATCACAAGGAACGCGCAAACAAACCTCGGGAGGATCTTCCTGGAAACAAGTGGGAGGGGAGGGGAGGGGAGGAGGAAGAGAGGAGAAGGAGGAGGAGGAGGAGGAGGAGGAGGAGGAGGAGGAGGAGGAGGAGGAGGAGGAGGAGGAGGAGGGAGGAGGAGGAGAGGGAGAGGGAGGAGG
>BOPN01000503.1:293755-296255 GCA_017312705.2 Penaeus japonicus
ACGGAAATAAGAGCAAAAAATACAATAACAACAATAATTATATTCACTATACTACTACGACTAACCACAAAAACAATTGCTACTACTACCAACTACTACAACTACAACTACAACTACAACAACTACAACTACACTACTACCATCAATATTACTATTACCATCATCATCATTACAAAGCAACACCTATCTAGCCCGGGCTTATTTTAACCTAACTTATCCTACTGAATAATTATATTCATATCATCGAACATATCATCGGCTTGGTCATTGTGGTTGATGATGATGATGATGATGATGATGATGATGATGATGATGATGATGATGATGATGCCCATACCCTGGATAATAAAACCCTCCTCCTAGTTATCAAGGTCCTCCTCATTGCGACATCTGCAACAATCTGCATTTATTTGGCCCACCCTGTTTCGCAACGTCTGACGTCATTTCTAAATTTCCTGATCGTAGCGATTTCCCTAAAGGCTGCAGTGGACCGGTCAAGACAGGAGTCGCCGGGGGAGCGCGCAAGAAAGCAAGCAAGCAGGCAAAAAAGAAAGAAAGCAAGCATCCTAACATCCTGGGTCTGCTTTTCGACTACATTTGGCCTGTATTTCGGGACTGTATTTGGACTGCTCCAGCCTGGATACAGCGCGGGTTTCACTGAGGTTGCAGAGAATTCCCGCGAGGTTTGGAGGGAGAGAGAGGGGGGGGGGGCTGGTTCCTGTCGTCATCTGCTCAAACAACCCATATTTGCTGTAGAGTGTAGACGAAGGAGCGAAGGAGCAATACTCGCCAGAAGTGCCACGAACGCCCTGCCCTCCCTTCAGATGGCGCTGAAGACGACGAGCAGAAGCAGGCTTTCTCAGAACACGCTCCCCCCCCCCCCCCCCCGCCACCATTCGACGTTGCAAATACGACGACCATGAGCAGGAGCAGGTGTAGGAGTAGCAGGAGCAGGAGCAGGAGCAGGAGCAGGTGTAGGAGTAGCAGGAGCAGGTGTAGGAGTAGCAGGAGCAGGTATAGGAGTAGCAGGAGCAGGTGTAGGAGTAGCAGGAGTGGGAACAGCAGCAGGAGTAAGAGCTGCAGGAGTAAGAGTTGAAGTAGGAGTAGGAGTAGGAGCAGCAACGGGAGCTGAAGTAATAGGAGCAGTAGGAGCAGGAGCAGTAGAAGCAAGCTTTCTCAGATTTCCTTTCTGAGAGCAGCGGGTGCATGAGCAGTAGGAGCAGTAGGAGCAGGAGCAGTAGAAGCAGGCTTTCTCAGATTTCCTTTCTGAAAGCAGCGGGTGCATGAGCAGTAGGAGCAGTAGGAGCAGGAGCAGTAGGAGCAGGCTTTCTCGGAACTCCTCTCTGAGAGCAGCGGGTGCATGAGCAGTAGGAGCAGCGGGAGTAGGAGTAGCAGGAGTGGGAGCAGGCTTTCTCAAAATTCCTTTTCGACGAAGTCTCAAGACGCCAAGCAGGATTAAGAACCGGAGCAAGTCTTCTCAACACAAAAGCTGTGGCCTGTCTTCATATATGTATTTTTCCCTCTCCCTAACCTTGCACTATGATCAATGAGACACTTGACTTTCTTTGTGATGTTTGCTTCTTTGCTTGCTTGTCATCTTCGCAACATTAATAATTGACAAGCGTTTGACAAATTCATCCAATTTCGAATGTTCTTTCACGAGGGTGGGAGTTATGGGGAAGAGAGGTGGAGAGGGGAAGGGGAGGGGGAAGGGGAGGGGGGAAGGGGAGGGGGGAAGGAAGGGGAGGGAGGGAAGAGGAGAGAAGGGACGAGGAGGGATGGAGGGAGGGAAGGAAGGGGTGGGAAGGGAGGAAGGGGATGGAGGGAAGAGGAGGGAAGGAAGGAAGGGGAGGGAGGGAAGAGGAGGGGAGGAAGAGTAATGGAGGGAGGGGGAGAAGGAGATGAGTGGAGGTGAGGAAGGGAAGAGAGGGGAGGGAGATAAGTTAATGGGGATAAGGAGGAAAGGGAAGAGGAACAGGGAGAGGAGGAAACGGAAAGGGATAGAAGAGGAAGGAAAGAGAGAGAAAGCGAGAGAGAGAGAAACAGATACAAGAAAGTCGAGGAGCCAAGCTCGTGCAAAGCTAATCAGGAACGGAAGGGGAGGGGAACAAAAGATATATATATATATATATATATATATATATATATATATATATAGAGAGAGAGAGAGAGAGAGAGAGAGATGTGTGTGTGTGTGTGTGTGTGTGTGTGTGTGTGTGTGTGTATATATATATAACATTTGCGTGTTTGTAAGTTGTGTAGATGATACAGTTACGGAATGGAAGGGGAGGGGAGGGAGAATGGAAGGGGAAGGGGAGGGGGAGGGAGGGGAAGGGGGAAGGGGGAGGGGGAGGGGGAAGGGAGAGGGAGAGGGAGAGGGGGAAGGGGAGGGGCAAGGAAGAGAAAGGGGAGGGGGAAAGATAGAGAAAGGGGAGGGGGAAAGGAAGAGAAAGGGGAGAGGGAAAGGAAGAGAAAGGGGAGAGGGAAAGGAAGAGAAAGG
>BOPN01000503.1:301255-303755 GCA_017312705.2 Penaeus japonicus
ATTGGGGGTGTTGAGGATGAGGGCAGGTAAGGGGGGGGAAGACGGGGGAAAAATAAAACAGCGAAAAAGGGAAGAAATGTATTTGTGTTTCTGTACATATGTGTGTGTCTATCTATCCATCCATACGGAAAATATTCAAGAAAAAAAAAAAACAAAAAAAATATGACGCGGAAAACAATTACATGGATCCCGGGCCGGCCATTAGGGGAATCGAGCATCGTCGTCGGCGACCTCTCCTGGCACTCCGCTCCTGCCCCAAGGAGGTCATGAGGTCACCGGCTTTTACCTTCGTGACCAGCGCTCCCACTCACTCCCCAAGCCTCCGCATCCACTGACGCCTCATCGGCACCATAATACCGGATCACCACATGGCTACATTATGGCACTTTCATTGTGTTGTCGTTCTCGTTGTTGTTGTTTAACTATAATAATCAACATCATAACCACATTACCATTACCACAACATCATCACTATCGTCCCCAACCCCCTAACGCCGCGCCGTCGCCATCCCTCACCCACATCCTCCCTCTCTCCCTGACAACCTTCTCCCATCTAGTCTTCCAACCCTTCCTTCCTTCCACCCTTCCACCCTCCCTCCTTCCCTCCCTTCCTGTTCTACTACCTACACTACAGCCGCCACCCCCTCCCCTCCTCCCCCAACTGAGGTCACACTAACCAGTTTCCACCTATCTATCAACCCCCTTCCCCTCCTCGCCCCCTCCCCCTTTCCTCCCAGTCTACCCCCCTGCCCCCTTACATCTTACCCTCTACCACCCATTATGACGGAAAATGAGAGGAAGATGAAGAGAATGGGGAGGGGAAGCGAAGAAGAGATATTAGTACAGCAGAGGAGAGAGAAAGGAGGAGGAGGAGGAGGAGGAGGAGGAGGAGGAGGAGGAGGAGGAGGAGGAGGAGGAGGAGGAGGAGGAAGGAGAAGAGACGAGGTGACAGAAGATGAGGAAAGGAGGAGGGGCAGGGAGAAGCGGTTGGGGCGAGAGGTGGGGGGGGGGGGGGAAGGGGACGATGTAATCCGAGTCTCACGGATGGGAGGGGGAGGGGGAAGGGAGGGGCGGAGGGGGCGGGGGAACATGTCACGGAACGCGTAACAGCCACTCCTTTCCCGTCACTTTACGCCTGGCTTTGCAAGATATCATTATTCTTTTTTTCATAAACTTTTCCCCGCTCTTCGTTCTCTCTCTCCACCTCCTCCCCTATTTTAATTCTTCTTAATTATTCCTCATCTGCTTCCGGCCTCCATTATCCTCTCTTTCTCTTTCTCTTCCCATTTCCCTTCCTTCCTTCACCCTTTCATTTTCCTGCATTTTTCCTGGTTACAAATTCGTCATATTTCCTGCATATTCTCACACCCACACGCCCTCATATTCTCACACCCACCCACCCACCCAAACACCCTCACACCCTCACACCCACCCACCCACCCACCCAAACACCTACCCAAATACCCTCACACCAACTCACCCTCCCACCCAACTGTCCAATGCCCCTGCCCCATTAAGCGTCCCCTATAACCTCCTTCCCATCTACCGGGGGGGGGGGGGGGGCGGTGGGAGGAGGAAGAGGAGGAGGAGGAGGAGGAAGAGGAGGAGGAAGAGGAGGAAGAGGAGAAGGAAGAGGAAGAGGAAGAGGGGGGAAGGGAGAGGGAGGGAAGAGGGGGGAGAGGGAGGGAAGAGGGGGGAGAGGGAGGGAAGAGGGGAGGAGGGGAGAGAGGAGTAGGGAGAGGAGTAGGGGGAGGAGGGAGAAGGAAGGGGATAAGGGGAAGAGATTGGAAGGGGTTTGGGAGACAAGAGAGAGAGCGAGAGAGAGAGAGAGAGAGAGAGAGAGAGAGAGAGAGAGAGAGAGAGAGAGAGAGAGAGAGAGAGAGAGAGAGAGAGAGAGAGAGAGAGAGAGAGAGAACGCAATTCCAGCGGCGTAGTTCCCATTCAAGCGCGCTCCCTCCACCGCTCGCGCAAACCTCGTTCTCTTCACCCAACGCCCGTGTATACCGAGGCCAGTGCATGGGCGTCGAGCGGGGGCGGATGTGTGGGCGAGGCGGGGAGATGAAGGGAAGAGGCGAGGATAATAGGGGAAGAGCAGAGGGGAGGAGAGGAGAGGAGGGGAAGAGGCGAGTAGAGGAGAGGAAGAGGAGAGGAGAGGAGAGGAGGGAGAGAGGAGAGGAGAGGGAGAGAGAGAGAGAGGAGGGGGAGAGGGGAGGGGAGGGGAGGGGGGAGGGGAGGGGAGAGGGGGAGGAGGGAGGGAGAGGGAGAGGGAGAGAGAGAGGGAGAGGGAGAGGGAGAGGGAGAGGGAGAGGGAGAGGGAGAGGGAGAGGGAGAGGGAGAGGGAGAGGGAGAGGGAGAGGGAGAGAGAGAGAGGGAGAGGGAGAGGGAGAGGGAGAGGGAGAGGGAGAGGAAGAGAAGAGAGGAGAGGAGAGGAAGAGGAGAGGAAGAGGAGAGGAAGAGGAAAGGAGAGGAAGAGGAAGAGGAGAGGACAGGGAAAAGAGGG
>BOPN01000503.1:308755-313755 GCA_017312705.2 Penaeus japonicus
GAAGCATTAACTTCACGGCCAGGCTTCGATGCCGCAGTCTTACGCAGTGGGTCTCCCTGTCATCTGATCACACTCACTCAAGTAATCAAATCATTCTTTTTTCTCTTTCTTACTTTTTCTTTCTTTTGTTTCTCTCTCTCTTTCTCTTTTACCGTTCCTCCTTTCTTTCTTTCTTTCTTTGTTTCATTCCTCTCTCATCTTTTTCTTTCATTCTTTCTTTCTTTCCTTCCTTCCTTCCTTCCTTCCTTCCTTCCTTCCTTCCCTCTTTCCCTCTTTCCTCCCTTCTTTATCTATTTCCTTTTTTCTTTCTTTTCCTTTTATTCTCTTTCTTTCCTTTTTTATCTTTCTTTCCTTTCTTCTCCTTCCTTTCTTCTCTTTCCTTCCTTCCTTCCTTCCTTCCTTCCTTCCTTCCTTCCTTCCTTCCTTCCTTCCTTCCTTCCTTCCTTCCTTCCTTCCTTCCTTCCTTCCTTCCTTCCTTCCCTCTTTCCTCCCTTCTTTATCTATTTCCTTTTTTCTTTCTTTTCCTTTTAATCTCTTTCTTTCCTTTTTTATCTTTCCTTCCTTTCTTCTCCTTCCTTTCTTCTCCTTCCTTTCTTCTCCTTCCTTTCTTCTCCTTCCTTTCTTCTCCTTCCTTTCTTCTCCTTCCTTTCTTCCTTCCTTCCTTCCTTCCTTCCTTCCTTCCTTCCTTCCTTCCTTCCTTCCTTCCTTCCTTCCTTCCTTCCTTCCTTCCTTCCTTCCTTCCTTCCTTCCTTCCTTCCTTCCTTCCTTCCTTCCTTCCTTCCTTCCTTCCTTCTATTTTGTTTCTCTCTCTCCTACCACTATTAATATTACTATTACTATCACTACTACTACTACCACACTAAAACTACTATTACCACGACCTCTCTCCTCTCCTCTCTCTCCTCTTCTCCTCTCATTCTCTCCCTTCCTCCCCCCACTCCCTCTTCCCTCCCGCGCTGGGGCCGCCCGTAGCGAAAACCTCGTCCCGTCTGCTGAGCGCAGGCCGAGCCCACTCGCCCCACTCGCCCCCAGGATGGCCCCGCAACAAACCGGTGGTGGCCCCCTGGGAGACCTTGTATGGGCCGACTGTGCCCGCGCCTCTGCCAGCCACCAACCAGCCAGCCAGCCAGTCAACCAGCGCGCCATGTTCTCACGCCCGCTATCAACACATGCCAATTTTCTTTTCTTTTTTGTTTGTTTTTTTTCTTTTTTTTCCTCGAGATATGTTGGCCCCGTGACCGCTCTTCTCATGGGTATAGTATGGGGGTTGATGCGGGGGGGGGGGGGGGGTTATTTGTATGTGCGCGTGCGTGTATGTGTACTGTACGTGGGGTGTCTTGCGTGTTTATACTCCCTCTCCCCCTCTCTCCCCTCTCTCCCTATCTCTCCCTCTTCCTATATATCCCTGTCTCTCCTTCTCTACACCGGAGGCCCCATATTAATTCAGAGTCGCCTCCGCGCCATTCCAACGCTTCGGGTCAGGTCAAACTTTCTCCGTCCAAAGCTATCGCCAGCAGAAGAAGAGCGGCGACAGCAGCTACCAATCATCACCCTTACCGCCACCATCACCCACACCACAATCATCATCACCCCAACAATCATCAACAACCATCTTCTCCCTCTGCCCCTACATCTGCATCTACCATCACCTCCAGACCCTACCGCTACCCCCTTCCCTCTTCCCCATCTTTCTGCTAATCCGCCTCCTCTCCCTCATCACCCTCCTCTTCCCCTCCCTCTCTCCCAATCCCGTTCCCCTTCCATTCCCTCTCCCCCCCCCCCGCCCCCCATCAACATACCTCTCCCCGCGCCCATCCTCAAGACCTGGATGGACACCCGAGTCATCTCACTCTTACCAGCCTCCTTCTCCTTCCCCTATCCCCCCTATGCGGCCCCCACCACCGCTAGACCGCCAGCCACGCCCACGTACCCCCTTCATTCCTCCTCTACCTACCCCTACACCCACCCCCACCCCCCACCGCCCACCTCTATCGCAGCCTAAAAAGATCTCGTTTCGTTCGGCAAAAGTAAACCTTCGGATGCGGTCGGTGTCCACTCGCCGGTTAAGGAGTGGTCGTCATGCACGGTCTGTTGTTTTTTTTTACATGTACGTGTTTGTGTACCCCCCACCCACCCACATACATACATACATACATACATACATACATACATACATACATACATACATACATACATACATACATACATACATACATACATACATACATACATACATACATACATACATACATACATACACATACATACATACATACATACATACATACATACATACATACATACACACACACACACACACACACACACACACACACACACACACACACACACACACACACACACACACATATCAAGATATATACACACAAGAACAGACACACATAAGTACATCTATAAATCTATGACTATTTTTGCCTCTGGATCTCCCTCGACTCACCTCTCTCTACAATTATTTTTGCAATGATTCTTACTATTCCGTTTACAAGGTTGATAAAAAAAGGAAAATATAATCTTTGCGTGCACGCGAATGAACAGTAAATCCAATTATAGAAAAACAAAAATAAACACGCACATCAAAACAAAACAAAAATACATGCGGATAAAATATCAAAAACGAAACGTTGCAACAGCTATCTCCTCCTCCGTTCTCCACCCCCACCCCCACCCCCTTCCCTCTGCCATCCCCTCTCCTCTCTTTACCTTTCCCATCTGCTTCGCCCCTCCCCTTCCATTCACTCCTCTCGTCTTCCTCCGCCCCTCGTGCTCTCACCCGTGCTCTCACCTATGCTCCCACTCCCCCTCATTCTCCTACCCTTCCCACTCCCTCTCATCCCCCTCCCCTTCCCACTCCCTCTCATCCCCCTCCCTCCCCCATCCCACTGAATTTCTCCGCTTCCCCCTCCCTCACCCCTTCCCCCCCCCCCCACACACACACATCCGGGCCCTCCAACTGACCTACAACAACACGGTAAATAAGACAAGGAGATTAAAGTTTGGCTCTCGCTCACCAGGGGGATTTTTCAGGCAGACTCCCGATAAAAAAAAAAAAAAAAATCTTTCCTTCTTTCGCTTTTCCTGCTTTCGCCTCCCTTCTCTCGGTCGTTCCTTCCCCTCCTTTCCCCTGTCTCCTTTTCTCTTCTGTCATGTTCTCTTCCTTTCCTTCTTTCTCTTTTCGGTTTCCCGCTACCTTCCTTCTTTCTTTTCCTTACTCTCTTGCCTTTTTCTTTCTCTTTCTCTTTCTCTCTCTCTCTCTCTCTCTCTCTCTCTCTCTCTCTCTCTCTCTCTCTCTCTCTCTCTCTCTCTCTCTCTCTCTCTCTCTCTCTCTCTATGACGTCAGTGCAACGGGATACTTGTCCCCAAGGGAAGGTGGGACAAGTAAGTGGCTGCAAAAAGTAGGAAGAGAAGGGAGTGGGGGGAGGGGGGAGGGGGAGGGGGAGGGGGGAGGAGAGGGGGGAGGGGGAGGGAGAGGGAGAGGGAGAGGGAGAGGGAGAGGGAGGGGGAGGGGGAGGGGGAGAGGGAGAGGGAGAGGGAGAGGGAGAGGGAGAGGGAGAGGGAGAGGGAGAGGGAGAGGGAGAGGGAGAGGGAGAGGGAGAGGGAGAGGGAGAGGGAGAGGGAGAGGGAGAGGGAGAGGGAGAGGGAGAGGGAGAGATACATATCTCCGCAAAGTCAGAAGCGGAAATAACGGAAACAAGTGATTTAAAAGAGAGAGAGTAAAGAGAGAGATTTAAAAAAACAATACCACACGCGAGTCTACAGGTGAAGGGAAAGAGTTAGAGTGAGAAGATAAAGAAAGAAACAAGCAAACAAAATGCAGAAAGAAGAGTAATGGTGCATGCAAATGTCTTGCTTCCTCGGCCATGGCCAAATGAGCGAAGGTCAATGAAAATTACAAAGAAAACGGTTTAAAACAGACAGACATAAGGTAATGCGAACGATTCTGAACAAAACAATTCTCACCGCATATATCACACTACATACCGACGGATAATCTATTCATTGCTGGTTCACCACTGTTCTCAATCCCCAGACATTGCAATATGAACTTTTGGCAAATTGCAACTTTATCAAAGAATCTGCCACGTAACTTTCTCTTTCCTCGGAGGGGAGGTGGCGCCAGAGAAAGTGGAGGACATAAATGCAGGTGCCCATTTGACGCCCCCCCCCTCTCACCTCTCCTTCATCCGTCCCTTCTTTTCCCTCTTCTCTTATTTTTCCTATTATCTTCCTTCTCTTCTAAACTCTCCCACTTCTCCTATACTATGCTTCTTCTCCTTACCTCGCCTCCTTTCTCTTCTCTTCTCCCCTCCCTCTTTCCCTCTCTTCTTCTTCATTCATCAACCGTCTTCTCACCTCTCTTCCCCTCCCCCCCCCCCCTATTTCAAAGCAAGAGCCCAAAATCCGCGAGGGGAAAATAATGACCACAGGCGTGTCTCGACCCCTCTCCGGTCGAGGCCAAAGGGGAGGGAAGCAGCTCTAGAAGCAACTCGCCTTCCCATCTACCTTTCTCATCTCTCCTCTCCCAATCTACCTCTCCCAATCTACCTCTCCCCATCTACCTTTCCCCATCTACCATTCATCTCTCCTCTCCCATTATACCTTTCCCTATCTACCTTTCATATATCCTCTTGTCATCTACCTTTCCTATCTCCTATCCCCACCTACCTGCTCTGCCCTTCCCAATTCCCCCCCCCCCCACCCTATCTGCATTCCCCATGTGCCCTCCACACCCTACATCCCCTAATAGCGGAGCCGAAGATGGGGACTGAAGGAGGAAGCCAAAAGGGAACTCAAAAGAGGGAGCCAGAGGAGGGAGCCAGAGGAGGGAGCCAGAGGAGGGAGCCCGAGGAAGGGAGCCAAAAGAGGGAGCACAAAAGAGGGAGCCAAAAGAGGGAGCCAAAAGAGGGAGCCAAAAGAGGGAGCCCAAAAGAGGAAGCCCAAAAGAGGGAGCCGGAAAAGGAAGGAAGGACCGAGGGAGGCGG
>BOPN01000503.1:318755-321255 GCA_017312705.2 Penaeus japonicus
TCACTCTCACTCTCACTCTCACTCTCACTCTCACTCTCACTCTCACTCTCACCCTCATCCCCGGCCTTGCCCCATTCTTCGACCGGCCTCGTTTTCGGAGTTATTACCTCTCTGGGGCTGGCCTTGCATCTGCCATGCGACCTTGCTCCTCTTCCTATTTACCTATTACCCTCTTGAAGGCTCTCTTTATTTTACATCTTGTCTCCTAACTTCTTTTTTCTTTTCTTTTTCTTTTTCTTTTTATCTAATTTCGATATTTCCTCTAGTCGTATCTTTATTCATATATTTATCTCCATCTCTATTTCCATCTCTATTTCTATCTCTATTTCTATCGCTATTTCTATCGCTATGTCTCTACTTTTATCTTCACTCTACATCCGTACTTCCTCTTTGTTTTCTCCATTTCTCCACTAATCCATACCCGTACTTCATTCACTTAGACAATGCAGCCATTGCACGAGCACCAGCAGCAACAACCAAAGCGCATGCAACATCAACCAACAACGTCCTCCCTTTGATACCACGGGCAACAAACATCATTGATTCTACGAGGGCATACAGTCAGGCAAACAAAAACTAACAAAAAAACAACAAATAACAGAGACAAAATATGGGCAATGTAGAACAAAAAAAGGGCAAAGAAAAGGAACAAAAAATGCTAATTACTGTCAAACAAGAAAAATAAATAAATACGAAAAAAACAGGACAAAATAAACAACAAGAACAAAAATACGGACATCAAAAAAAATAAAATAAAAGACAAAAATAAATATACATATCTAACCAAGATTAAGAAAATCAGTGGTCAAGACACGGCTGCTCAATCACAGGAAGGATCATCTATATGTTTTTCAAAGTAGGTAACAACCCAACACCTTTTCTCATTTTTAATCATATGCCAATTCATTCTCTGGAGCCTTTCTTCAGTTTTTTTTTCTAATATGATTTTCAAACAATCACTGATTTTGACTTGGCGACTGAATGTACGTTCGCGCCAGAAATAGAAGCAATAACATACAATAACATACATTGAACATTTTTTATCAAATACATTATCGCACATGGGGAGATGCACCGGTATTTATTGCTATAGTATTCCTGCCTGTATCTACTGCCTGTCTCTGGTAGTTTGACTGGTTGTTTGACTGACTGACAAACTCTGACTGACTCACTGATTCACTGACTGCCTACAAGACTTCGTAAATATTTTAACAACGGAACGCTGAATTATAACAGGTGTAATCCGATTGATAATGAATGAATTTTCGTCTGGCGGTTAACGGACTGACTCTCCTCCTAAGGATGAAAATAAACCTTTACTACATCATCCTGGGTCCACTAATGCGGTTATCAATTTCATCAACATTGCATACTGTTGTGAGAGGGGGGGCAAATTTGCGAAAAAAAAAGAAATTCCCAGGCACCCTATTACTCGCCTTTGTCTAAATGGAGTAAAATTTACTCAGCCAACAAAACTTGGATCCTTTACTCTCACTACTGACGGTTTACGACAAATACATGCAACTGCATCGTCAATACCGTTGCCGTTGATGTTGCGGGGTAAAAAGGACAAGCGGCTCTTGCGAAGGTTTCACGGACGTATAAAAAAGGTCATTAAGGCCTATCTTCGCAACTTTCATTGCTTCGTTGTTTTTCTTTTTTTCATTCCTATTTGTTTTTCGTTCGACTTTGAATCCGTTGCTGCCTCCTCTCCACTCTGCCTCCCCTCCACTCTGCCTCCCCTCCACTCTGCCTCCCCTCCACTCTGCCTCCCCTCCACTCTGCCTCCCCTTTCACTCTACCCCCCTTTCACTCTACCCCCTTTCACTCAACCCCCCTTTCACTCTACCCCCCTTCACTCTACCCCCCTTCACTTTACCTCCCCTCCACTCTACCTACCCTTCACTCTTCCTCCCCTTCACTCTACCCCCCTTCAGACTGCCCCCCCCCTCACTCTACCTCCTCCACACGGCGACGTTGCAAACAAGTTCATTATGCAAAGGCGGCCAAATAATTCCCTGGGCGGGGAGGGTCCAAGGCCTGCCGTGGCCCGACATAAAATTGCCTTCGGATGATTAGATAACCCGGACGTATTGTATTCCGTCCCTTCCCTTCGGCACCAACCTTGACCGCATCTTGGGACCCCGCAGCGCCGCCGACATACTAATGGGACTCTGCCGGGGGAACTCCACGGGAACGGTTCGACTAAGGGGAGACACTGAGGGGAGGCGGGTGAACGACTGAGCAAAGGGGAGACATTAAAAGGGGGGGGGGCGGATAAACGGATGAACATTAGGTGAAGAATGATCGTGACAAAACGATGCTTGTGCTGCACTCCCCCTCCCCCCCCTCCAGCCCGCCCATCAAAGGCATTATTCCCGCCGAAGGTATCGCCGTAAGACGAGCTCCCGCCCTAACAAGCCTCATGAGTACCACGAAGGGTCAACTACCCCAGCTGCCCGTCCGTCTTTCCCCCTTTTTCGGTTTCTCCATTCCCTTC
>BOPN01000503.1:326255-333755 GCA_017312705.2 Penaeus japonicus
GCGCACGGCAATTCAGCCTAAATGCATCCGTTGTTCGGAAGAGTGGCCTGGCGGGGACGGGCCGCCGGATCGCAGACACTTCCTTGCAAGTGCGTGGCGGCAGAAGCGGCGGCGGCGGCGGCGCTGGCGGTGGTGGCGTAGGCAGTGTCGCGAGCGAATGCGGCCCAGAGTGCAGGCAGGCGGCCCACCACCACGTTGTGACGGGCGGGCGGGCGGGCGGGCGGCCCGCGCGAGCGACCATCTGATCAATACCTTCATCCATCACACCACTGACCTTCAACACCCACCTTTCCAGAGCCAAGACCTTCGCACACCAACAGACCACAAGCTTTAGTGTTTATCCGTGGCCCGCCGCACCTCGCCCCTCTGGCGGAAGCCTTGATGCGCACTCCCTTACATTCTCCTACTCCTACTTCTACGCCTTCTCCCACTTCTACTCCTCCTATTTCTACTTCTTCTACTTCTCCTTCTCCTATTCTTACTTCCTCTACTCCGACTACTCCTACTTCTACTTACTTCTACCCCTACTACTCCTACTCCCACTACTCTTCCTTTTCCCCCGTCGCCGCCGCATCAACAGCCCTTGGCGGCCCAGTTTCGGCGGGAAGTGCGTGATACAGTGGCCCCCGGCCTAACAAACGAAGTTTCCTCAAAGCGTACTACTAGTGTCCTTTTCTGCCCGCCTTCCCCAGCCTTCCTTACCCCCCTCCCCCTTCCCCCCGATCCGTGTGGGCGTCTCTACTCTTCTATCACAGGAGATTGCGTAGTTGAGAGCGGCGGTCACGAGGCCCTCGCGAGCCTTCCCCAACCCCTGGGCCCAGCGCGCGCCCAACTACGTCTCAGCCGCCCCGGGCCATGTCCCCTCGCCGCCGCCCGCCAAATGTCGCCCTCAACACACGTCCACGCAATGATTCCATACTCGACACGTACTCACAGACTCCAACCTTATTAACCCATCTCTCTCTCTCTCTCTCTCTCTCTCTCTCTCTCTCTCTCTCTCTCTCTCTCTCTCTCACTCACACACAAAGTCGTGCGTAGTTCTCCATCTCTACGCTCTCCCCTCTAGGCCCCGTGTGACGTTGAAACGGAATCCTACAACCCTGAGACTCCCATTAACATTTCTCGTATCCTTAAACTTCCCCCTCAAACAAGGATTTTCTTCCCTTCCCCTCTCTTGACAAAGATTTTTTATTTGTGTTTTCCCTTCAATCCTACATACGGAATATTCTCCTCCCTTCAATCCTAAACAACGAAAGATCTTTATTTCCTCCGCTTCTTCCACTTGAATTCCAACTCGAACTTCCTTCCCCGTCTCACGCCATCCAGAGCCGAGCGAGCGGGCGAGCGAGCGAGTACACCACAGCGTGGGTTGTGCTACCCCCACGTTATCTCTCACACTCCGGACGCACCAGCCAGCACCCGGGAACTCCCCATACGCCTGACATACATTATTAGCAAACGCAGGGGGAAGCACACAAACACCCACACCCAATACCTATACACTGAATACCCGAAATCTACACCCAACACTCAAGGAAACGGACAAAATCTACAACTAACAGCCAAGGTAACGCCCATTATCTACACCCAACAGCTAAGGTAACGGCCAAAATCTACAACCAACAGCTAAGGTAACGGCCAAAATCTACAACCAACAGCCAAGGTAACGCTCATAATCTACACCCAACAGCTAAGGTAACAGCCAAAATCTACACATATGTAATCCAAAACTCAAACCCACTCACTCACTCCTAACACTAATACACAAAGCCACGCGAATCGGGGCTATACAAGGATATACAAGAATCCCCGAACTACATTGCGTAGGGATAGAAGGGCGGTGGGGAGGGGGAGAGGGGGAGAGGGGGTCAGATGGTAAGATGGAGATAGAGATGGAGATGGAGATGGAGAGGGAGGAGAACGGGAGATGGAGATGATGGAGATGGAGATGGAGATGGAGAGGGGAGAGGGTGAGAGAAGGAGATAGGGACAAGGGAAACGGGTGTTAGAAGTCAATCATCATTCACAGCCAATCAATCTAACGACGCATGGAAAAGCACACCAAAAAAATCTGTCCATCGCCAAGAAGCCCAGGGGAAAGGGGGAGAGGATGTTAAACGAGGGAGAGGGGGAGAGCGGATGACTGATGGACACTAGCGGTAATAATTGTGTTTAAGCGTGACATAAGGGAAGGTGGGTAATGGGGAGTCATAAAGAATCAATGTATTCACAAGTGAGCTCAGGATTATTGCCATAATCAGTTTAATAAGTATTATTATTACTATGGCTTTGCTCCAACTAATACGAATAATAACGTTCATACCAATAACAAGAAACATTAATGACACAACAACAAAAACAGTAACTACGATAATGTTATAATAACAATTAAAATAATAATATACATAAAATCAATAATAATATTCATAATATCAATAATATTATTCATAATACCATCAATATCAATGATTAAAAATCATGCTAACAACAATACTAACAAGATAAAACATCAGTAATAAAGGAAAACCTATCAATAATCATAATAACTTAAGACAATAGCTATAAGAATACCAAAAACAATAATGACAATAACAACAGTAATATTACACATCTATAAACAAAAATATATCAACACCACTATCACCATCACCCCCGACATCCTCGCTCGCTAATCACCATCGTCACCACAAGAGTATTTCCATCCCCATGTAAACAACACGACCTATATATCTCTGCCATACGCAAAGGCCGAACCAGAGACAAAAACCGATGACGTCACCATTACGTAAGAAGAGCTTCAAGCCCACCGGCCTCGCCCGTCCCCTACGCTCCAAACTTCATCAATCCGAAGGAAAATATAAGGGAAGGAACCCGGCATCAACCCCTGCGAAGGAGCCACACATCACACTTCCCCTCACCCCACCCCTCCAAATACACACACACGCCATCTGTTGCTTTTCGATAACCAGCTACAAGGAGCCAGACGTCATCCCAACCATCTGTTGCTTTTCGATAACCAGCTACAAGGAGCCAGACGTCATCCCAACCATCTGTTGCTTTTCGATAACCAGCTACAAGGAGCCAGACGTCATCCCAACCATCTGTTGCTTTTCAATAAATAACCAGCTACGAGGAACTGTTGCTTTTCGATAACCTGCTACGAGGAGCCGAGCCATGGGGAGGGAGGCTGTCTGTCCTGACCCACCAGCTGGATGTCCGGCTAGGGAACCCGAGCGCAACCCGAGCGCAATCTGTCTTGAGGGCAATCCAGGCAAAACAGGGAGACAGAGGGTGCTGACTCACCACCTGGATGGATACAGAATGGCCTCTCGCCATCTGCAAGGGAGTCCTAAGTAATGTTACTTGGACGATGCGGCATAACGGGGTTGAGCGCCAACCATGACGCAATCTCTTCTCGGCCACCTCCCTCGGCCCATGTTCAACTGCGCGGCCAAGTACTGATAAACAAACTGAATGACTGATTTGAATCCGTCTGCGTCCGTTGAAATGCCGCCGCAGCCCAACGGAAAACAGATTAAATGGATTACGGTAAAGTATGTCGCAGTATTATCGACAGTCGGACTCGATTTCCATGCTCTCTCGGAAGATGGAAACTGTGGGTTAAGCTTAGCGCGGCATAATAACTTGATTGAAGGTGATATATAGCGACCAATTCTTTCCTTCCCTGTCCGCACACGCACACGCACGCACACGCACACGCACACGCACACGCACACGCACACGCACACGCACACGCACACGCACGCAAAAACCTCTCATATTGCCAACTTGCAATACCTATCTTAATGCATCATCACCAGTGTGCTAATGCACACGCACCCATTCACTTCCCCAGTAAGCTGCCTGTGAAGCGTTGACCGCCATCCTTGCAGCACGAGGAAACTCTCTCAACAGCAGCGAGAGTTTTGCATCTAGAAAGATCCAGATATTTCTAGAGCGTTACACTGGCTCGCTCAAGCCAAGCCAAGCGCCCTAAACCCAGACGCCCTGAAGCCATGACACACATGGACACGGCGCCTACTCATGCATAGGGGAGCTCACGTGTTGACTAGGTCCCATCAAAACAGGCCAGATAGGACCTCCCCCTGACCGATCCCATAGCCTTCTCCCCGGACGTCTTAGGGAGCGGCGCCTGCCTCGGCATTAATGTCTCCGATCCTTAATTAAAAGTAGCACGACACTGCTATCTCCCGGTCACCCTCATTCGAGCCACATTCCAATCCACATGCCGAGCGCGCTAGTAGGCCTACTAAAAAAACACAGCGATATAAATGGCACACGGGACGGCAGAGTGAATCACACCCCAACAAACACACACACACACAAACACACACACACACACACACACACACACACACACACACACACACACACACACACACACACACACACACACACACACACACACACACACACACACTCTCTCTCTCTCTCTCTCTCTCTCTCTCTCTCTCTCTCTCTCTCTCTCTCTCTCTCTCTCTCTCTCTCTCTCTCTCTCTCTCTCTCTCTCTCTCTCTCTCTCTCTCTCTCTCTCTCCACCATGGCGTCGCGTCGCCACCCCCTCTCCACTAACCTGCCCTATCTACTCTCCTCCCCCTCTCCGCCCCTAACTGGCAAGACGTCAGACCCGCTGACAAACACGTGATGTTTCCTCCACCTCTTCCTCCATCATCATCATCATCATCATCATCATCATCATCATCATCATCATCATCATCATCATCATCATCATCATCATCATCATCATCATCATCACCATCATCACCATCATCATCATCACCATCATCATCATCACCATCAACATCATCACCATCATCATCACCTCCTCCTCTTCCTACTTCTCTTCCTCCTCCTATTCCTCCCATCTCCTCCTCCCCTTTCTCCTCCCCTTTCTCCTCCTCCTCCTGGTACTCATGACGTGCTATTACAACATTTGTTCGCCGCTGGTAAACATCATCACCTGTTTGCGTCTCCCGCCACGTGATTGGTCCAGCCCAAGTGCGTGGCCTCTCCGCTAACCAATCAGAGAGAGGTTTGTTATGCCCCACGGTGAAGGAGCGACCTTGGTGATGCAACTTCTAAGTTTGTTTTTGTTTTGGAGCGTAAATATCACCTGCACAAGTTAGGCGGAGTTAGATTACGTCTTGCATCGTGCACAGGCTGTTGGGCACCTCGGATTGCACGAGGGATATGCAACATTTGTAAAGCTACACGGTGACACGACCAATTGCAATATATATGTTGAGGAAAACTACAGCAAAACTAGTGTGTGTGTGTGTGTGTGTGTGTGTGTGTGTGTGTGTGTGTGTGTGTGTGTGTGTGTGTGTGTGTGTGTGTGTGTGTGTGTGTTACTGCTTCCTGCTCAGTATGGAAGTCACGTCCGTGGTTCGAATGTGTGATATACACGGGGTTAGAAATGCTTTGAGTTTTTTTCGTATTGCTTTTACCACTTTATAAGCTTTATCTTTTTAGGTCTTTTTATTATCGATATTTTGTTATTAATTTGTAGATATGTTGAGCACTGTATGTATTGTCTTTCACTCTATACATTGCATTGCCGAGTAAGAGATTAATTTTGAATAGTTCCCCCTCTATTTCATTTTTATTGGTCAAAATAACATTTTCTACTACTAGATTTTAGGGGTAACTATATTATTTCGTCATATATAATATATATATATATATAATATATATATATATATATATATATATATATATATATATACTGTACATATCATAAGCATACATATATATATATAAAATACGGAACGGCCATATGTTTTCAAAGCTCACCACTCGTGAATGTACTTCCAGCGCAGCCCCGTGGCCGAGCTGCCCCACGAGCGAGCACGCGCGCTCTACCCGCACCTGCTGCGCGAAAATTCGTCCACAGCGTAAGTGGCATATCCCGGCGCGCGTTCGAATGCCGGGCGGGATAAACTTTGGGGGCAGAGATGTTAACGGCATGAGACGACACACGCCGCCGGAATCATCTTAAGGATGCCCTATAAATAGCCCGAGCACAAATAAGTGTAGGCTGCGCCGTGTGCCAACCCACAAACAATAAGACGCCGCGAAAGCTACCTGCACAAGCACCATGGCATGCACGAATCCCACGCGCGCCTGCAAGCAAACCTTCGAGGATTCGGCGCTGAGAATCATCAGCAAAACGATAACGCTTTTCCTCATCTATTTATTCACACTTAGAGAGAGAGAGAGAGAGAGAGAGAGAGAGAGAGAGAGAGAGAGAGAGAGAGAGAGAGAGAGAGAGAGAGAGAGAGAGAGAGAGAGAGAGAGAGAGACCAGAGCATGCGTGTGTGTATAATAATAATCTATAATGATACTAATAATTTAATATAGGATGTGCTGACAGGATCATGTGACTTCTGTTTATCGTGTGTACGTGTACTCGTGTGTACATGTACGTGTACGCGTGTGCACATGTACGTGTTCGCGTGTGTACATGTATGACGTACGTGTGCGCGTGTGTAGATGTACGTGTCCGCGTATGTATATGTATGTGTACGCGTGTGTACATGTACATGTACATGTAGATGTACGTGTACGTGTACGTGTACGCGTGTGTGTGCGCGTGTGCTAGATCGTGAGAGGGCGGCAAGAGCGAGCAAAAGCGTTGCTGCAAATTAGGACAAACCATGAGTCGAAGGTTTTGCTGTAACATACGAGTGAGATGTACCGGTTTAACCTGTCATAATGGCGGGTTATGTAAGGTACCGAGGGGGGAGCTGTACTGTTTTTCTTTCGCTTGGACTTTTTGGTACAACTCTCATCGATATTAAGTTATCCTTTCTCGTTTATTTTTTACTTTCAAGAATGAATTTGTACTCCGAATTATTTTTCTTTAGCTGTAATTTGTAATCGTGTTCACTTTATAAATATACAGCCACGGAACTGCTGATAGACAGGGCAGGAAACGATTTGAGAGATTAAGAGATTGAAAGAGAGAGAGAGAGAGAGAGAGAGAGAGAGAGAGAGAGAGAGAGAGAGTGAGAGAGAGAGAGAGAGAGAGAGAGAGAGAGAGAGAGAGAGAGAGAGAGAGAGAGAGAGAGGGGGGGGGGTAATGTGTGTATACGCACGCAGCCCCATATGACCTCTGACCTGTTTTCGACATGTCTCCGTGAACTGGATCCGAGAACTATTCAGCGGGTGTTCACATCCTACTGAAGCGACTCTGTTAACTCTATTTCCGTTGTTATCATTAACAACAACCGATCATTTCTATTATGATCTTAAAGAAGTTCACGATAAGAGCGTCAAATTAATGGTCTTCGTAGTGGTAATAACAATAGAAACTAAAAAGTATCAGCGTTTCATTTTTCACCTTACTATCATATCCTAAACTGAACTAGCCTAGACTAACCGATCCTATCATATCCTATCCTACCCTTATCTAACCTCACCCTCTTCTTCAGGAGGCACAATAATCCCCTTCGAGTGCAAAACAAGAAATTGAATAAA
>BOPN01000503.1:341255-346255 GCA_017312705.2 Penaeus japonicus
AGCTCGTCGCCACCTCACTACCCTCGATGACTCGCAAGACTCGACGGTATTCCTCTTAATGACAGAAGCCCGGCTGTACAAACCCTTATCGCAAAGGAACAGGCTAACGAGGCTGGCCTGCCGAAGACATGCCTGTCTCCAACCTCGGCTGCCTACCCCGCCAACCCCTTTCCCCGCTCCAATAGCCCTTCAACCTACCCGGCCAATCCCTCTCTCCCGTCAATTGTCCCCAACTCCAGACTCAACCACAACCCCTTCCTCGACCCCTATCCCACCTTTCCCCTAATTCAACCCCAACCCCAACCCCAACCCCAACCCCAACCCCAACCCCAACCCCTACCCCTCTCCCCGCTTACTTGCCCCCGGAATACTGCAATTGGGCAACAGGTTCCCTTGATGCCTCTCAATACGGCGCGAGCTCGTAACACCTGTAGATATCACACACACACGCGGCCGGGGGGTGGGCAAGGGGGGATTGGTGGTGGGGTGGAGGTGGGGGGCACAAACCATCTAACCCTCCAACCGCATGATTACTTGTATACACAGGCAGCGTAGCGAGTCCATTCGAGCATGTTCCCGGTCGCCTCCCTGGTCAACGCATTCATCACAGGAACATACATGCAGTACTTGACCGAGACAGGGCTGTGGCAGGTGGTATTGGGACGTTGCTAATTATATCTGAGGACGGGTGGGGGAGAGGGAGAGGGAGAGGGAGAGGGAGAGGGAGAGGGAGAGGGAGAGGGAGAGGGAGAGGGAGAGGGAGAGGGAGAGGGGGGAGAGGGAGAGGGAGAGGGGGAGAGGGAGAGGGAGAGAGGGAGAGGGAGAGAGGGGGGAGATGGGGAGGGAGAGAGAGAGAGAGGGGGGGAGATGGAGATGGAGAGAGAGAGAGAGGGGGAGATGGAGGAGAGAGAGAGGGGAAGGGGGGAGGGAGGGAGGGAGGGAGAGAGATAGAGAACGGAAGAGGGATACAGAGGAAGAACGAAAGGAAACGAAGCACACCGCGCCGACGACGAGGACAAGTACCAACCCAGCCGAGAGTCCCTCACAACGATACCCAGTGGGCGAACCAAATACCGGCATACCCTGACCTAGTTGGCACACACCGCCCCGCGCGCGCGCGCACACATACACACACACAAACACACACAGCTCTTCCCTCTATGATCTTTCCCTCCCACAGTTCCATCTTCAGACTTTAAAATTCCAAGGAATATAATACCAACGGCTTTTATGCAGAAACTAGCCAGCAATGTAAATCCACAGATTAATTTTAAAAAACACGAAAAAATAAAAAACGTGACTTTACAGAAGCAAGACATTAATATAAAGAAGTAAATGGATGAAATGCAATAAAACCACACAAGTTGCAAAGTCGAAGAATTGCCTGATGCAAACACGAATTATACCCCACCTCTACATTATTCGCCTGTATGTTCAAGTTGCTTTACATCTAAAAGGAATCAAAACAACATCTACGCAAATAATGCCAAACCTTCGAATATAAAACAAAACAAATATCAAGCAAGAAACACATATGGCATACGCTTCATAGCATACATTTGTTTTTGATTTTTTTATATCAGTGAAATTCAGCATTTTCGAATGAACTGTATTGTAAAGTCATGAAAATAATAATGTTTACTATGGACATCATATGGACAATATTAAAGACTTTTTTTCTGACTTGTCCACTTGATAGCTTAAGTTTTAGCTAGAAGTGGCAACTGCGCATTACTGGAACGGGTGTGATAAACATTCAAGCTTTAATTCAGTAATAAATTTAAGTGTGTAGACATGCAAAGAAATCTTACATATTCACGCATTAATCTCAGACTTGCCGATTTGCACCGATTTTATGCAATGCAAGCACACAAAGTCAACCATTTCCCAGATTCTAGTCTGATTGCATGAAAGCGAACAATGGGATTTGTGGACTTTTCCTTCCTCTCATTACAAGTAAGACATCTGGCATTATAAATTCAAATATAAAGGCTTTTAATAATTCAATGCATGCAAACTACCTGGGTAATATTCGGAATAAAATTAATCTGATTATCGAAGCTAACATCCTGGTACAAAGAACCGCAGCAAGTTGTTTGTAGTCCTTCACCTGCCTGACACTGTCCTGTAGTTATAATGCAGCCTCATTTTAATGCAATTTCCTATTACCCATATAATTTGCATACAGTAAAATGTTAAGACACATTTT
This sequence comes from Penaeus japonicus, assembly GCA_017312705.2. NCBI lineage: Eukaryota > Metazoa > Arthropoda > Malacostraca > Decapoda > Penaeidae > Penaeus > Penaeus japonicus. Next base: position 343,465 of record BOPN01000503.1, read on the forward strand.
ATTTGTATTAATACAGCTAGATGTCTGTATAAGAGAAAAAAAAAATAATTCAAAACCCATTGTTTGTTTATGCAATCAAACTTAGAGTCTTAGGATATGGTTGACTGTGTGCTTGCATTGAATAATATCGGTGCAATTCGACATGCTTGGGATTTCTATATGAAAGTGTAACGTTTTGTATATCTATTAAAATTAACAAACAATATCTGACCCGTTGATCTCCAGCTAATCAACGAGCCAGTAATGTGCGCATGTGCCACATCACCGACACCAGTCTTTGTGAGAGGTTAGATAGGGGGAGTTTAGAGTTGCATGACAATCAAATATAGAAAATATCCCCACTTAAGACCTCAATTTACTAAAAATAGAACTCAATATGTCTACTAAATAACGAGCAAATGGTCCATACCTGCCAAACACAGGTGATTATAAATATTTAACAATACTGATTAAATATTCCACAAACAACACCTTGGTGTATACGACCAGAATGGAATATTTGGAGAAAACAATAAATGGAGAGAAAAAAAAAACAATGACCGAAAAGTAATAAACAGTCAAAATCAACAAACAAACAAGAGACGGAGCGCGCCCCCATCCAGTGGGTGCCCTTGGGGTGAATTCCGCCGTCCGGGCCGGGCCTACTCATTGCCTATGATGTCACGCCCCTCCGCCGCTGTGGCCACGGGCGGTATCCACTCCAGCCAGCGCCCACCGTTCGCTCTCGCCTTGGGTTTTGCGTCTCCCTGCCAACTCCTCAACTCGTCCCCGTACAACACGGACTCTAGTCTCTCTCTAGTGTGAGTGTGAGTGTGAGTGTGAGTGTGAGTGTGAGTGTGAGTGTGAGTGTGAGTGTGAGTGTGAGTGTGAGTGTGAGTGTGAGTGTGCGTGTGCGAGAGAGAGAGAGAGAGAGAGAGAGAGAGAGAGAGAGAGAGAGAGAGAGAGAGAGAGAGAGAGAGAGAGAGAGAGAGAGAGAGGGGGGGGGGGGGTGAAGGGAAAAAAACAGCTGCAACTCTTCCCGCAAGACGAACCTCCAAACAAAACTACACCTAAACAAAGAGACAAACCGAGTATGTCTTCCGTCACATGCCCTTGCAAGGGGGCAAGGAGATGGGCTACACAAATGTACACAAAATATTAATTCCTTAGGAGGTAAGGGGAGGGGAGGGGAGGAGAGGTGGGGAAGGGAGGGGAGGGAAGAGGAGAGGAGAGGAGAGGAGAGGAGAGGAGAGGAGAGGAGAGGAGAGGAGGGGAAGGGAGGGGAGGGAAGAAGAGAGGAGGGGAAGGGAGGGGAGGGAAGAAGAGAGGAGGGGAAGGGAGGGGAGGGAAGAGGAGAGGAGGGGAGGGGAGGGGGGAAGGGAGAGGAGGAAGGGAGGGGAGAAGAGGAGAGGAAGAGGGTAGGAGTAGGGGGAGAGGAGGAAATTAGGAGTAGGGGAGAGGGGAGGAGAGGGTGGGGTGGGGAGAGGAGGAGAGGGTGGGGTAGGGGGAGAGAGGAGGAGAGGGTGGGGATTAGGGGAGAGGAGGGGGAGAGGGTAGAATTGGGGAGAGGAAGAGAGGGTAGGGTAGGGGAGAGGAGGAGAGGGTAGGGTAGGGGAGAGGAGGAGAGGGTGGGGTAGGGGGAGAGAGGAGGAGAGGGGTGGGAGTGGGGAGAGGAGGAGAGGGTAGGGTAGGGAGAGGAGGAGAGGGTAGGAGTAGGGGGGGGAGAGGAAGAGGGTAGGGTAGGGGAGAGGAGGAGAGGGTAGAGATTAGGGGAGAGGAGGAGAGGGTAGGGTAGGGGAGAGGAGGAGAGATGGGATTAGGGGGAGAGGAGGAGGGGTAGAATTAGGGGAGAGGAGGAGAGGGTAGGGTAGGGGAGAGGAGGAGAGGGTAGGGTAGGGGAGAGGAGGAGAGGGTAGGGTAGGGGAGAGGAGGAGAGGGTAGGGTAGGGGAGAGGAAGAGAGGGTAGGGTAGGGGAGAGGAGGAGAGGGTAGGGTAGGGGAGAGGAGAGGAGAGGAGAGGAGAGGAGAGGAGAGGAGAGGAGAGGAGGGGAAGGGGAAGGGGAAGGGGAGGGGGAAGGGGAAGGGGAGGGGGAAGGGTAAGGGGAGGGGAGGGGGAAGGGGAAGGGGAGGGGAGGGGGAAGGGGAAGGGGACGGGGGAAGGGGAAGGGGAAGGGGAAGGGGAAGGGGAAGGGGGAGGGGAAGAGAAATGGGAACGGGAATAGGGAAGGGGAGAGAGGGGGGGCAGCGCTCCTCCCCCCTCCCCCCCGACGAACTACGAGTCCACTTACCCATGGTTCTAATATCCTCATGGCCTCCTGAGCCAAGCCGACTCCACTGTCCTGAAAGAAGTGAGCCGTTATAACATGCTCACTCACATGAGAGAGAGAAAAACAGAGAGAAAAAAAAGTACGTGACGGGTGGAAGGGGGAAGAGAAGTTAAAAAAAAAGAAAAAAAGAAAAAGAAAGAAAGAAAGAAAGAAAATAAAAAACACGAGGAAATAATCGATGCGAGAAAAGAGGCTAACCTGGGACGGGTTAGAGTTAGTAGCACAAATGATGTGATGTCTTATTAGGCGGAGACGATAACAGGTTTTTAGTCATGTCGCAAGTGTTAAAGTGTTATGATCATCATCATTTCTACTTTTAAATCTCTCATTTTTTTTGGATATCCTTTGCTTTAATTATTTTAATGCAATTATTACCACTTCAACGTTCACAGCTAATACTATTTTTTCCACAACTAATGAGCTACAACAACCACGCGGGACAAAACTCCACAACAGGTGAGACGCCAAAGGCAACAATCGTAAATC
>BOPN01000503.1:351255-356090 GCA_017312705.2 Penaeus japonicus
TTTTCCATTCTTTAAATCATTATAATAATCAACCGTTATCGTTATCATAATCGTAATGACCACTTTCATCATTATCATCATTATTAACATAATCATCATCATAATACTCCTCCTCATCATAACTCCCCACCACCATTGTAACAAAAATAACAACCCGCAGAACATAAGCTCTAGGCGTGTTACGAAAATGTTCCATTTCATCGTTTCCAAAGTGGCCACGCCCTCAATACTAATTCAGGATAAAGTTTCAGTTTCAGTTTGAAAACATCACATCCTAATCTATGAAAGGCCCTTCCTTATTTCTGTTTGGTATTTTGCTATTTAGTTTCATTTGCATAGTTGGCCTACCACAATGTATAATAATTTTCATCATATCAATAATCATGATAATCATAACCATAACAATAACAACAACAATAATTATAATAATAATAATAAATATTATTATTATTATTATTATTACTTATCTTTATCATCATTACAATTACAATCACAATAACAATAATAATAATAACAAAAACAAAACAGAAACCACCACAATAATAATAATAATAATAATAATAATAATAATAATAATAATAATAATAATAATAGCATAAATAACAATGACAATGACAATCATCATGATAATGCCGAAGATAATAACTTCATAACTATACTAACTACAAGGCAAAGGATTTCCCGGCCTCAAAGTCGACCGGTCGGCTCAGCCTACACCAGCCGCCCTGCGCTTCGTCGACCGATAGGCTATTTAAGCCGCTGGAGACTCGACTAACTAGCGTCTATTCTGTATCTTTAATCATTTTTATTGTTGTCATCGTTAATCTACCTGCTCACGTTCCTTTGATTCTTTCCATTTTTTTATACTGCTCTTTCATCATCATCTATCTTTCTTTTATTCTTAATCTTTGTCAAGGGGCGTGGTTCTTGGTATCATTATCTTCGGCGATATCACTATCATTTTATGGTTATCAATCATGGAAACAATTAGTTTGAAAAAAAACATGTACATTTTTTTTAATAAAAAAAATAAACATAATTTTCATATCCAAGTTCGCACATAAAATAAACAAAAAGACGTAAACACTACGTATTCCTCGTAATGATTTGCACAAATGTTCCTCGAAAAAAGTAAACTTGTGTGATAATATTACCCCGTTATCATTTTTTTCCTGAATAAATTTCCTGAATAAATTTCCTGAATAAATTCTGAAATCCTTCACTACTGAATCATGAAAATCCCCCCCCCCCCCTCGAGTTTACTGGCTGAATTTCGAATGGAAATTGAAGGTCTGTCTTTCTTACTCTCCCCTCCCTCTCTTAAGTCTCTCCCTCCCTCTCCTTGTCCCTCTCCCTGTCCCTTTCTCTCCCCCCCCCTTCCCCTTACGTGCGCTTCCACCTCCGCCCATAAACGAAGTGGAGGGAGTCTCGGTCCACTTGAGGTCCGAGCAGACGATCGGCAAAAGAGCCTCAGCGTCCGTGGCGAAGCGTTCGTGCGGGACGATAAAAGGAACGAGATGAAAATTGTTATACTCTGGAGGAGGAGGAGGAGGGGGGGTGGCGGAGGAAAAGGAGGAAGTAATATATATAGAGGAAATGAAGAAAACAAAATCGATTACCAGAAGAAAAAAACATTAACAATAAGAGGCGTGTAAGGAAGGTGCCCCTCGTCGTCGGGAGAATCCCCCCCCCCCCCCCCAAAAAAAAAAAGCCACACCGACGCCCCTCCGAAAGGTAGACGAACCAGTAGAAATAAAACGAGAAGAAAAAAAGAAAGAAAAGAAGAAAAAGAATCCACTGTCTTCTTCTATCCGCTCTATCGCCGAGTGCTCCGCGTTTCTCGGCCACGAGTCATAGAGGCCCGACGCCCCTGCCAGACCGCAAACACCCGTCCCCTTTCGCCGATCTTGCCCTCCGCTACCGACGACTCTATCTCTATCTATATCTCTATCTATATCTCTATTATCGATCAATCTATCTGTATCTTTATCTATTACCTATCTATCTATCTTTATCTCTATTTCTTTCTTTCTTTCTTCTCTCTCTCTCTCTCTCTCTCTCTCTCTCTCTCTCTCTCTCTCTCTCTCTCTCTATATATATATATATATATATATATATATATATATATATATATATATATATATATATAGAGAGAGAGAGAGAGAGAGAGAGATATATAGAGAGAGAGATATTTACCACTATCTCTATCACTATATCGTCTCTACATCCTATATCGCCACTTCTATACTGATCTCTATGTCTTTCCATCCTCTATCTCTATACTGATATCCACCTCTATCTCTATATTGATCGCTATCACTATTTTTATTTCTCCTCGCCTTCCACTCTCGAGACGGTCAATAACAACGGCGAAGAAAACAAATATCGCGCACGAAAAGAGACACGTTTGGGGGTTATAAATAAGCACTCGAGTCAAAGCGATTCTTAAGGAGGCTAGGCTAGTGTGTGTGTGTGTTTTTTTTTTTTTTTTTTTGTCTTTTTTTGCCCGCAAGGCGATATGCGATAAGTAATCATCTCATGCATTCCCCCTCCCCTTCTCACCCCCTACCCATACCCTTCCACCCCTCCCTTCCTCACAACATACATACTCCACTCTCGTTCACATAATTGAAATGCGAGTCCATATTACTTTCACGCTGACCTACACCAACGTCGAGCGAATAGCCTCGGTTCCTGTCGGATATCAAAGACGAGAAGTGTTGGGATCCTAAATTTCTGCAGGATCCTGAAATGATATTTTTGTAACAAGCTAGTCCCAGAGATGGCGGTACAGTCAATATATAATGTATCTCCACCACAGAGACGTCTGCGAAGAATATACGAAAACTTACATCGTAAAATTCCATGGAGAATGACTTTAATTCCTTTGATAAAATGCATGGAAAGATTACTTCTTCGGTTGAACGACGGGATTTCCCTTCTTCCTACTAAAGATCCCAGCCACGGGTAACCCTAAACCTCGCCATTACGTAGGCGTTATCCAGCCTTCCGGTAATCCTAGCCTGGCCTACGCATGGCATTCCTCTCCACGAGACAGGCCGCACAAAAATGACGGGCCGCAGCCTCCGTCACGTGCAGCCCCGTTTCCCGGCCGCGAGTCGCCTCTGCCAATCTGCGAGCGCCGCCGTCTCTGGCAGCCTTCCACCCGAGGCCCCAAGCCGACCTACCCGCCGAGGCCTCTCTACAACAAACACGCCCCCTTTTCCCGCCTCACTGATGCAGGCCCGACTCCCCGTCTCCTCGCCTCCTCGCCTCCTCCGTGGCCAATCTCGCCTGTCACAGTCCTAGGATGGGAGGGGAGGGGAGGGGGGCGAGAGAGGAGGGAAGGGGATGGGACATACTTGCCCCCCTCCATTCCCAGAGGCAACACCAAGCCAGCGCCGGCCAAACAATAACGGCAGCAGCAAAGCCGTGGTCAGTGCGCTGAAATTGCCTCTACGCCGTATTAAGGTTACGTCAGCGTAGCTTCTTTGAAAGCGACACCCTCGCGCTCGGTCACACTTTCGCCGGCCCTGTGCATCATCACAAGTGGGCCCCCGATCAATAAAACAAGCAACGGCGCTCACAACTCCTCCTCCATGCAATCTGCGAGGGCATCGACAAACGCGACGAGACCACGCTTCAGCGAGGGCAATAAGAAGCTCTACTGCGTGCCCGGGGCAAGTTTCTGGTCCTGAATGTGTTGCACGGCTGACCTCCTGCAACGCGACGGCGAAGGCATGTCCGGCAAAACTAACTTCCAAGGGCGTCGGCCAAAGAAATCCTGATGTTCCCACCCCGTAAAGCTCGTCTTGTATTCGTTAAAAAAATGAAGATTTAATTTATGATATGGTGACTTTTGTAACATTCCTGTATATCTAAAAGTTCGAGTTTTAAATAATGCCAACGCCTTCAGTTATGTCGACAGTTCAAACTGTAACAGGACATTCAATATGTTGAGGTTTGATCCGGAGCCCAAGATGTGCCAATACTGTCACTACGCTACCCTCCCTCGCCAAAGGCCTACGTGTTTATCACAGGCAATATGAACTTAATGACGCTGATGTCGCATTCCAATACCCGCCCCTACCCCCAGCCCGGAGCCCCCCACCCACCCACCCACCCAACCCCAACCCGCGGTAGACACGTCGCAAATTGTCCACTCATCATCAGATTCTGTATCGCACAACTACGCTTTCTGCCGAGTCACTGTCGCCATTCATATCGTAATGCAGCACCGCGCCATATTCGCACGCGCACTCAGAGCTACATGAATGACAAAAATCGCCCCACCGACTTCATAACATGGCAGGCCTCCCCAATAGCCACCAAATCAATTCTAGAAGGACGAGACAACCATTTGGCCGAAATCCACCTTCCTCTCTATTTCTATTTCTATTTCTATTTCTATTTCTCTTTCTCTTTCTTCCTTTCTTATTTCCTTTCTTTCTCTCTCTCTCTCTCATGCGCTCTCTATCTATCACCGCATTCCCTCTCCACTCCTAGCGGCGGAAGCAATGCCCCAACGCCCCAGAACTCGCTCTTCATGCCCTGGTCATGTGTTTCGAGAGGTTGAAAGAGGGCCAACCAGCCAAGCCTCTCTTACACCAACAACTTTGTAGCGCCTACGTTTACTAAGAGCCACGTCCTTGCGAGCCACGTTCATGCAGCAACGTTCATGCAACGCCAGGCCGGAGGCAGCGCTGGTGGTGAACGCGGTGGACACACACACAAACATGCCTGGGATGTGCGTCATTCAAGTCCCGATCAAAACACATCCGTCAAGGTTAGTGGCGCCAGGCTTAAATAAGCGTCGCCGTAGAATACTTCTGCGT
>BOPN01000503.1:369639-374639 GCA_017312705.2 Penaeus japonicus
CTCACTCATTCACATTCTCTCACTCTCTCACTCATTCACATTCGCTCACTCTCTCACTCATTCACATTCGCTCACTCTCTCACTCATTCACATTCTCTCACTCTCTCACTCATTCACATTCTCTCACTCTCTCACTCATTCACATTCTACTCATTCACATTCCCTCACTCACATCCTCACCCTCTCGGACTCGCCCAAGATCCACCAAGAGACTAACACGAAAATTCTGCAAAATCACACCAACAAACCGTAATCTCGGACAGACAGAGACACAATACCTTATTACAATCCACCGTGCGTCATCCGTCGGCCATGACGTCACACCCTACGTTTGTCTGTGTGTATGTGCGTCGCGGCGAAAGAGACAAACTCTGTGAGACGTTGCCCCTTCCCCAACCCCCCAACCCACCACCTCCTCACCTCACCCTCAGACGACCTGGAGGGCGCGGGGGGAGGGGAGGGGGGTGGGCGCCAGCAGCGTTTCCTCGTCTTGATGATAAAACACTCTCGCTCGCAGGTGTTAAAGCTGGAGTCGCACGGGCAGGGTTGCGACTGTGCATCGACTCGAGGGTGTGGATTGCATAAGGACTCTGTGTGTGTGTGTGTGTGTGTGTGTGTGTGTGTGTGTGTGTGTGTGTGTGTGTGTGTGTGTGTGTGTGTGTGTGTGTGTCTAAACTACGGCCGCTAGGAGCTGTATATCATGAACCGAAATCCTATTCCTTCCAAATACTACTATTACAACTATCAGTATTATTACAACAAAGTTCTCTACACATGAACATACATATAACCATATATACATATGTATGCACAAATGTAGAACCTTATATGCATAAATGCACGCACGCACGGGTGTCATGACATACAGACACCCTCACACTCACAATTAAACTCTCTGTCTGCCTGTCTCTCACACACACACACACACACACACACACACACACACACACACACACACACACACACACACACACACACACACACACACACACACACACACACACACACAATTTTCTCTTGCATAATCCTATCAAAAGTTTCTTTTTTCCCCCCACGGCAACTCGTATCGGCCTTTTTAAAGACGGCCCAAAAGGAGGGCGAAATCTTTAACCCCTCTACCCCCCCCCCCCTTCCCCACACACACAGACAGCCGCGATTCGATCCAGAAGTCAGTCCAACGGTTTGGTCTTCGGAAAGTGTCCACGGAAAGTGTCCACGGAAAGTGTCCATAGAAAGTGCCTACAGCAACGATCGGGATTCCGTCGAGGAGCACCCTGGGGCAGCGAAAGAAAGGAAAGAAGAAAGGACGGATGGACGGCGGGGGAGGGGGGAGGGGGGAGGGAGAGAGGCAGAGAGGGAGAGAGGCAGAGAGGGATAGAGAGAGAGAGAGAGAGAGAGAGAGAGAGAGAGAGAGAGAGAGAGAGAGAGAGAGAGAGAGAGAGAGAGAGAGAGAGAGAGAGAGAGAGAGAGGGAGAGAGAGAGAGGGATAGAGAGAGAGAGAGAGAGACTCATGGTCCTCTCCAACCGAGAAACAGGAGTGTAAAGTTAGAGAGTCTAGACATGGGATTCACCACGGGACGCCCAGACAAGAGCGCCCTCGCACAGATACATTGTGTGAGAGGGTGGGAGGGAAGGTAGAGGAGAGGGAGGGAAGGTAGGGGAGAGGGAGGGAAGGTAGGGGAGAGGGAGGGAGGGAAGGTAGGAGAGAGGGAGAGAGGGAGGGAGGGAAGGTAGGGGAGAGGGAGAGAGGGAAGGGGGGGGGGTGGAGGTATTCAGACAGGAGGACTGGGTAAAGTGGCCAGACGAGAGAATCAAAACAGACAGAGGAGAAATGGCCGTGGGAGCCCAGCGTCGATAGGGCACACCTACCTAAAAATAAATAAATCGTTCAATGAATAACTAAAAAATAAATATAAATAACAACATAAAATAATAAACAACAAACAAACAAAGAAAAATAAAACAAATGATGGAATCAAATATTCAAATTCAACTAAAGGCAAAATAATCACACTTCGGCTATCTTATCTCCAACATTCGTAGCTTGATTTTTTGAAGTCCCAAGGCTGCGCCTACTAAGCGCGGCCTCTCGAGCTGGAAAGCACAGTCCGGGAAGAGGTTTGAATACTGTCATGGGGTTAGATTCCCTAAACCGCTATGGAAGAAATGGCGGTTTTGGCAATCATCATTTCTATAATGACGATAAGATTTCTTTTCAATTGGCGATAGGATAATGGTCATTTTGGTAACTATCTCTTAACGTGGTAGTAGGGACTATAAAAATGCCAGGACAGGAATAACAAACTTGTTCTAATAAAAGGGCGATTCGCGAACATAAAGATAATGAGAAAATATGCCCCCAACCCAAAAAAAATAGAGATTCTCAAAAAATTAAAAAAGCTGTTCACCAATAATAGCCTTCCGCACTTGCTAAGCCGTCGTGTCAACATCTCTTTTTTATAGTCTGGTTTAGAAAGCAAGAAAAACACTTCAAAAAGTACCGACAAAATATATATTGGTATACGGTCAACTTTGCCGGAAAAAAGGTATACAAAAAATAAACGACTATGAACTTTAGAGTTGCAATCCAACAGAAGGACATTGTTGTATCTAACACTTCAATTGCAGTCTCACATGAACCACAAAACACACACAGACAACCATCTCAACAACATTAAATCATTCAGGGATAAATGTAGAGATGTAGAGTTAAAAAAAAAAAAAAAAAAAGTTACACTTTACACAGCCATCCCTTTCCTTTCCGGCAACCCTTTTCCCCTTCCAAGTGTGAGGAAAATAACAAAACAAATGAAGGCAACTCCGAAACTCTAAAGCGCGCGAAGAAACAAGAAAAAAAATTAGGAAACTCATACCGGCTCCAGAGTCGTGACTGCTCGTTTTGTCTCCTGATTCCGCCCCCCTAACTCCCCCCCTCCTCCCCCCACCCTTAAACCTTACATTTAGAGGGAGAGGGAGAGGGAGAGGGAGAGGGAGAGGGAGAGGGAGAGGGAGAGGGAGAGGGAGAGGGAGAGGGAGAGGGAGAGGGAGAGGGAGAGGGAGAGGGAGAGTGAAAGAGAAATAAAAAAGAGAGAGAATGGGGGCGAGCGAATGCATGTAATAGCCTCGCCACCAGCTGGCTTGCTCCCTCGAACCACCACCTCGTGTTTTCCATTCCCAGGCCCCTCGCCACACCATGCCATCCCTCCCCTAAGGCCACCCTCTCCCCCTTGCAAACCGACTGACTTCGTGAGCTGTTGGATGAGGTGGCGCAAGGTCGTCCGGGTGGCTTTCCGAAATGCATTACGTTGAAAGTGACAAAAAGGATATGAAAGGCAAGACCCGCAACGTTGGTAAAGCATTCCTCTTGAGGCGGTAGTACTAAGAGGGATATTCCAGCTCCTACCTGAAGAGGAGATTAGTTGGACTCGAATCGTCCCCGATATTGTCCTTTTTTCTTTTCTTTAGGCCGTTTCACTTCAATCTATGTCAATGTTATTTCGTTTTTGTGTTGTATTGCGTGAACTCCATTTGCTTTGTCCGTTTTCGTAATCGTTTCTTACTCCTCCTTTTGTAAGTTTCGCCTCAGGTTTCCACCAATGGATAGTCAAAGCAAGTTGAGAAGGAAAATACCTAACCTAACCAAGGTTAAGCCAACCCAAACCAGCCCAATCTTTCCATGCCCACGTCGTGAGCGCCCATGTACGAGACCCAACGGCACGTCATCAGCCTGGCACCGCGGCTGTTCTACGGGAAATCGAGGCACTGACAGGGCTTCGGTTGTCGTCTCTTTTGGGACATTTCGGTGACGACGTTTCCAGCCTTGATGACGTCCTGATGACTTCGTCCCCCTTGATGGCGGGTTGTTGTCGATCCAGCAATCACCAAGTTATGACCGACAGACCAATGCAATCTCCGAAAGCCTGGACTATCGACAGACTCCTAATATTCTACTCTCTCTTGTCAAATTTCCATTGATGTCGCCCAATGGATTCCATGCCGTACCCTATGTAATTTTAGCCATCTTATCGCTGTCTATTTATGTTACTATCATCCCAATTGATAAGGATAATGTAATTATAACTGCCCTTTCTTATCCCCTGAGCTTCTTCACCGAATCTATAAATAGATAAACAGAAAACACACCTCCTACCAACTCAACCACCTCATTCAACGACTACTACACACCGCTGAATTAAAACTAAGATTTCCATTACGTGCTTTCTGGCATATACCTACCCCCACCCCCCCCTCCTTCAAATAATCGGACTTCCCTGTCCCTGTGCGTTTATGAGCAAGCACGAACTCCAATGCAAAGCACCCTCAAAACCTCAAGCAACCTCGCTCAAGTTCAGCCCTTTTAGCCTGTAACAAGCCAACTCTTAATGCACGACCAGCGACGACCGCGACGGTAATGAGGTGTGAATGAATTGCTAGTGATGACGCAATCTCCCGTTCCTACTTCAAGCGCGCGTGGGGTTGAGTGGGGGGGATGAGAAATAGAGAGAACTAATAAAATTGTACCATGGTGTTCTTTTTTTTTTTTTTTTTTTTTGTCAATCACAAAAATAAAATTCAATCACATTATCTTTCAAATATCCTATTTTCTAATAACATGCCATATTTTCTTGCGAATAAAATAAATATATATATACATATATATACATATATAAATATATACATATATATATATATGAATATAAAGATTAATATATACATATACAAATATATACATATATACACGTATACATATACACATATACACATATACATATATAAATATATACATATACAAATACATACATATACAAATACATACATATACAAATACATACATATACAAATACATACATATACAAATACATACATATACAAATACATACATATGCAAATACATACATATAAAAATATATACATATACAAATACATACATATACAGATATACATATACATTATATAGATATATATACATCATATATATACACATCCATATACATATACAC
>BOPN01000503.1:384639-387139 GCA_017312705.2 Penaeus japonicus
TATATACTTACGTATACATATATATACTTACGTATACATATATATACTTACGTATACATACATATACTTACGTATACGTATATATACTTACGTATACATATATATACTTACATATACATATATGTACTTCAATATATATATATATACTTAAATATACATAAATATATACATATACATATATGAATATAAATATTTACATATATATATATACATATACATATATGGATATGAATATATACATATATATATATATAAAAAATACAGAAATATAAATAAAATATATACAGTACATATATTTCAATAAATATAAACATATTGTACAAGTATTTAAGAACAGACCTCTACAATGAAAAGAAAATATAATAATTAAGAAAACACTTAAACAAACACACACACACACACACTCAACATCTGTTTCCTGCTGAGGGGACATAATATGTGGAATGGGAACCATACTCATATATAACAATATTGCAGCCCCTTTCTCTTCATCGTGGGCTAAACTACTACGAGGGAAACTGTGATCTCGCATTCAACTTATCATCATTGTGAACATGTTGGACGATGGCACAGAGCTACAGAAAAAAACGTATAGTGCATGGAGCAGCGAGGAAATAATATATAAAGGCCTTCTTTATGCATGTCACGAAAAGGTGTAGAGAATGTTGGAATTTATATTTCAGTGGTACATTCCATTTTTTTGGGAGGATTTAACATGTGACCGTGATATCAGAAATACAAGAACTAAATCTTATAATACTTTTCTTTATTTGTCACACAACTCAATTTTCTACACAGCACATCAATTCTTGCTTCAAGACAAAATAATATTTATTTCCCACAAAACTGATCTTGCTTTTAAATTAGCAGCTTTTATAGGATATAAGTATCTTCAAGAAAATCACTGTACTTTTGAACAACTCTGCATACATTTCACCAAAACTATTCTATAATACCAATACTGCAAAAGTATACTTGCTGTATACACAAGTTAAAATTGTTATTTTGTCAGATTACTTTGTTTGTTTCTGCATATATGTACACCATAAAAGTATACATTTTTGTTTTTGTACGTATAAAACGAGTAAATTCATAGATAGCTGTACAAATGTATATTGAACGGCAAACTGCCATTTCTTCAGAACGATTGAACTCTCAAAAACAATATGATAATTTACTTCAAAAGAATATAACAAAAAATTAATTCTTTAAATAGACAATGTTCCCCTTCCTATACCAACATTAGCAAAGAAAATCTTAAGAAAGAAAACCGTCAAATTCTTCCAGTTTAGAGACAAAATAAAATGCATTTGTATATTCACATTCCTCTCAAACTTTGAAAAAAAAGAAAGTTTTCATATGAAGGCTTTACTTACATATGTATCAACTTTCTTTAATTCCTATGTAATACAATTAATACCAATACACTTTCATATCCCTGCTTTCACAATACCATATGAATATCCAGACTAACCCTTAAAATTTCAAAACATGACTTCACCAGCAACATTTAAAATACCATAAAAAATTAAAAAAAATGAAACCAAACAGATAAACCCTTCTGAATGAGCCACAAATATCCAATGAACACAAATGATTCGTAACATAAGACTCTCATTACAATCCAACACACAAATCACTTCACAAAGATACAAACTTCCCATAATCAAAGTACTGAAACCAAATCAAAACCTAGCATTTCAAGTGCACCGAAAAAAACAGGGCAAGGAACACCCAATGATATAAACAAGGACCAGGAGCCGTTTGTGATCACTTTCCACCAACTTTTCCACAATCCTGAGGTAAACCCTACACACATGTACAGGTCGACCTAAACATAGGAATACCAATGTTTCTGTGAACTGCTCTCTGCATATTGTAAGAAAAAAACATCAAGCACTAAAAATTAATGGTTAAAACACTGCACTATTAGCAATGCAAGGATGTTACACAAATTTCAGCAACAACACTACATGCAGGGGGTTCAAAACATCTTCACATCTAATTATTATATAATGTACTTAGTAGTAAAGCATTAAGAATTACTATAAAATACTTTAAATGGTGTTCTGTGTTCTCTTCACTTCAGAAAAATTAATCAACCATACACCTTGCCACAATTTTTAAAAACTTCCCAAAATTTATGTGGTCCTCTTCCAAATTAGTAATTTTCAATGAATAACTACATTCTAGGTTTAATTCATAGACTACATAAAACTTTAGAGAAACATATGGTGTTAATGACTTACCTTTAGCTTCTTCAAATATCCAGCTTTTACAATGTCATCGCTGTTGGCAAGAGAGCCAGAACTTCGGACTTTATTCTGCGACATCTTGGTAAGTAACTTCCACCACGACACAACACAACACTTTGGGGACAACGTTGAAACTGCCTTTGTGGCTTTCATACAATCAAAATTAATTTCAAAATTTAAACTTAAGAGGCACAGAGATTTTCAATAAAAATTTTCAACATCAATTGGATCATTAAACATTAATT
>BOPN01000503.1:417139-427139 GCA_017312705.2 Penaeus japonicus
GAACAATCATCTATTGAGGAAATGGAAAGGAACCAAACACAAAATATATTTTCAAGAGACTCAAGTGTTGCTCCGCGAAACATAGGTTGTTTAGCAGCAAATGGCGATTCTCAGATAACATTATCCACGGCAACCGCACGAAATCCGTTCTCGTTCGGCCTACGAATCCAGCCAAGCACTCCACTCCGTCGCCAGCACCTTCAAGAATTCCCCAGGCAGCCATGGGCAGATCGAGATCGAGGAGCAGGTCGCCCAAGAGGCACAAGAGCAAGAGATCCCACAAGAGACGATCGCGTTCGAGGGACAGGGAGAGGCGGAGGCACAGGGACCGAGAGCGATCCAAGGAGCGGTCGGCAAAGGCCAGGTGAGGACCAGCCCTTTTCGCCTCGCTCTACGCCTCTGGCACCTCCGGAAGGCCATGACAGCTTTGTTCAGTGGCCAAGTGTGTGGTTGCAGGGACTTGGGCTCAAAGTGCAAGGGAGGGACGCGGCGGAAGAGGTTGTGCTTCTTCGTTGCCCTTCCTTTCGCTGGTGGCTGGGACGGTGTGCATTGGTTCTGCGCTTTAGTTTTTGTTTGTTTGTCGGCCTGGTTTTTGCAGTCGACTATTTCCAAGCTAAATTGTCCTGTAAACTCTAATTACAGCTTGACAGAGCATTTAATGACTTAAAATTGTTCATCACAAGCCCACAATGAGGTCCTACAGATAAGGGGAGGTCAGTGATATTTGAAGAAATAAAAGAAACCACCACAAAATATAGAAAATGCATATGGCCACATCCAGTGACTAGTATTTAAAGACACTTGCACCAACCCATATATTGTGGCCTCTGTCCTTATTGTCTCTCAGGAAAATGTCAACTGTCTCCATTGCTTTCATGATTAACCCAATGACGACGTTGCGTCACACTCGCGTGACACAGCCAAACTCCCGATGCCGGGGCGTCATGCCAGTGTGACGAATACAATGCAATATTGCAATCGCCCGGCATAGGGGTCTTCGCGTAGCGAGTGCCCCGTCAGGAAAGGGTTAAGAAAGATATTTTAAATTTCATTTAGTATTTATATTGCCTGGCTGTAATCTTTACATAGGTCTTATATTCAGGCTCCATAAGACCCGGTAGAGTGAACACCACAGCTTCTATACTCTGCCAAAACCAGCATATGTATATCACTTTCATATTGAATCACTTGCTCTGATTTTATTTTGTTTGAAATGCAAATTAGTCCTTTATTAACTATCACAAGTGGAAACCCCCTACGCCGGGCCTATGCAATATTGCATCGGGAACGTCACACTGGTGCGTCGCCCCGTCATCGGGCATTTAGCCGTGTCACACGGGTGTGACGCACCATCATCAAAGGGTTAAAGGGATGGCTTTGGCTTAACCAAGGTATTAGGCCATGGTATTTTGAAATGCAAACGCCTAATGCCGTAGGCTATTTGCCCACTAAGGTGATGGCTAGACGCTATGTGCACGATCACCTGGGGAGACGGCCACACAAAGGCCATGATGTGGCATTCACGTTACTGGGAGATAGACCAGCCAAGCCATGATGTGAATGTTATGTCATCCATTTTATGCTGCTTGGGCAGTTTGGGTGCAATTGGTCTAAACGCTGGGGTATTTCGAGCACATATGCTTTAACACCAGGCTATTTGCCTGATCTGCCTGTGGCCAACTGCTAGGTGTCTGATCACCCAGTGTGCTGGCCATATGAAAAGCCATGATAAAATATCTCGTACCCAGCGGCAAGTACTGCCACCACTTGACAGGATACCTTGTCACCCAGGTTAGGATGTCACCCGTCTCAGAAGGGTTAATATCAATGACACAGACTGGTTATGGAAAATATGCTAGGAGAGTTTCAGACTTCTATGTCTTTGACTGACAATAAGGCTAGCGCCTTCAGGATTAGGTCAGATCAGCCTATCCTCTGGTTACTAAAGTGTTTATACTTTGTAGGCTTGCTTAGGTTAGATAAGGTGACCTGACTATATAGAAAGGCTGATTTAGTTGTAGGCATTATCAGTTTTATAATAGACCTTCTGCCTAACTGTGCTTTCTGAATCCGAAATTTTGACTTTGGTATTCTTTTTGAGAATTATAGTTTATTGTGGTTAAAAAGATATTTGTAATCAAGGTTGCCTGATTTCATTTTATTATTAGTATTTTCATTTTTTATTTATCTTTTACTTTTCATTTAGCTTTTTCACAATGAGCAGATCTCTTGCAATCAACTGCTTTATATATTCATATATATATATATATATATATATATATATATATATATATATATATATATATATATATATATATATATATATATATATATATATATATATATACACACACACATTTTATTTCCTTCTTTTATTAAATTTAAACATGGTTTTAATCATACCCCCACAGCAATTTGTACTCGATAGTATGCTTCTAGATACTCCTAAAGAATAAGAAATGAAAAAATCGTATTTACACGTCTGTTTACATTTTAAATGTCAATGCTGTTTATGTAATTTTTTTTTTTTCTATTTTTTTTTTTCCTTTATCATTTACAACTTTATTTGGCATCATCATTCAGCATTATTGCAGCTGGAAGTGTACAGCTGTCAAGGGAAGATGTTTAAATGTCAACAAACATTGCTGTCTCTCCAACGCATTATTGGGCAAGGGTTTTGACTAACACGTCACGGAAAGCTATCATAGGGTACATGTTAAGTACATATATCTTGCTCAACATTGAATTGATGTGTATATATAAGGCATGGACTCCAGTTGAGATATATTTTGAGTAGAGTTATATGTGATATGGTGGGCTATGTGCAATATATATCCCGGGTTGCCAGTTATGATTCTATATTTTTTTTTAGTGACTATATTGAAAAATCCATTACAGGGACATGCATCATCTAGTATTGTTTTATTCTTTGAATTTTTACTTGAATTAAAAAAAAAAGTATTATTGATATTATGATTATGATAAAAACGCAGATGGCAATAAAAAAAAAAAAAAAAAAAAAATCACAAATTTACACCGCTCTGCCGGGGGTAGCTAAACCAGCCAGACCCGCTCGCCGGGCTGTTTTTCGTCTGCCGCGCTGAGTGGAGGACGCGTTCCAAAAATATTTTTTCCATCGTCTCTGATTTGCCATGTTTACGGCCGATTTTTATAAGAATGATATGGAATAAAACACGATTCTAAACTTCCTTTCTCATCCATAATACAACCCGGAACTATGTTTTATAGGTTATAAGTTTGAGTATAGAGTTCATTCATCTCTCTTATGTATTCGTCTTCGATTGGTGTGATTACCTTTGATGTTAGTAATAATGAGCTAAAAAGCTGAAAAAACGAAAATAGTTACAAGTCGATTTTTACGATTTTACAAGATCGCACTATGTTTTACTGGTTATAACTTTGAGTTCTGAGTTCATTCTGCTTTCTTATGTATCCATCTTCGATGTGTGGAGTACCAATGCCAAGTAATCGCCAAGGAGAAAGGCAAGTTTTACCATTTCTACTGTATGTTTATGGTGGAAAATGAGAAATTATGGAAAGAATAACAAGTTTTATTGATGAAAAGGTAAACAACAAGTACATAAAGCATATGTACAATGTATATACAATGTATATACAATCATATATATACAGACATGTATATAAAATGGAAGAAACTACATAAAAAACATATGTAGAAACAACAATCACTACATAAGCATATGTAGAGAATCAGAAGGTACATAAAAGCATATGTACTGTACGCATGACTACCTTGACGAGTGGCACGACTTCAGACGAAGTCGTGCCACTCATCAAAGCAGTCATACTGGCATAACCCCACGCCACAGGTTATGCACCGCGTCTTGGTCCTTCGCTGTATTCCATTGCGGGAACACACGCGACATCGAAGCCGACTCCCTGGCAAGGCGGGTTGCTGAGAATGCGGTCGTCGTGCCCTCGTCATGGCGGAAGCTGGCCTGGTAGAACACCCCTCCGTCAAGGCGGTCCCTCCTGGTCATGTGCGTTACCATACCGGTAGCCGCCGATGAGCAGTTTCCCCAGCTTCAACCGGAACTCCTTCTGGGAATTCTGGCCGCCTAGTGTCCGATGAACGGCGAAGGCATTGTGGGCACTTGATCGAACAGGAAGAAGAACACCTTCCTGTACCACACCCTCGACCTCCGAGTGGTGGGGTAGGAGGCGGAAAGTTGGTCGCCCACGTCCACGCCCTTCATCCCGACGTTGTAGTCGAGAATGGCGTGGGGCTTTCCGTCTCCGTCGACCGAGGCGCGATGAACCGTAGACAATGCGGTGACCACCTTACGGTCATGCCACTGCACGCAGAGCATGCCTGTAGGGGTACTCCTGTAGTCCATCTCGCCTCTTCTCAGTGCGGTGAAGTCCTTAATACTTCCTGTTGATGCGCGCAGTACCCACCGCATTCGTCCGCCTTTCCTGAAGCATGTGGAAAAGAGACGGGGAGGTATACCAATTGTCAACAAAGACAACAACCCCTCCCCAAACAGTCACTCTTTCTCCATCAGCTCCAAGACGACGCCGTCCCAGCTGGCACGTCCCACGGTCTAGCCGTGTAAATCTAGGAAACACGAGTGTACCGGACCGACGGGCCCGTGGAGAGCGCACAGCAGCCCATACCTTCAACCGAGCTCGCTTGGGAAGGGTTGAAGGTGATGAACTTAAGCGCCCACGGAACTTCCACAAGGACTCGTCGATGGCGATGTCCTTGTCGGGCACGAGGGTGGACTTGAAGGTCAAATCCAGGGAGTCGATCACCGGCCGTAGCTTCCACAGACGATCTGCGGGGACGCCTTCACCTGCCAAATGGGCGAAATGGAGGTGGCTGGTGAGGTGGTCAAACCTGTCCCGCGCCATCACGTCTGGTATAAGAGTGCGGCCGCAGGTGCTCGTCGGTGGACCAATAGTCGCGGTAGTTCGGCGGAGCTGCAGCCCCATGTTCACACGGAGACCCATGTAAACAGAGAACTCCTCCCTGGACAGTGGAGTCCACTTCCTCATATGGGATGAGGAGGGAGGAGGGCGTATCTCAGCATACCTGCAGAAGAGTAAAAATCAAGCCTGAGTAAAACAATTCCAACATTGTCTGAGGGAGGACATCTATACACAAAACATATAACAATATAGAGCAAAAGGTGAGTAAATGATGACTACTTACAAGTTGAGTCTCATGATGATGTGGAGGAGGAGATCTTCAGGGAACAAGCACCTGAAGATCTCCAGTGGCGTGCTGGACCCATCCAGGTCGGCCTTGACCCCAGGATGGGCAGCGAGCATGGCACCGAGGAAAGTTGTCCCTCTTTCTCCAAACGAAGAGTCCCAGGCTCGTTCCTGCTTCGCCTACGGTCCACGTAAGCGGACAAGGGCTCGTAAGCTCTCCAGCGTAGGCATCCACCAGGCCGACGTAGTCTTCCTGCTCGTCCTCCGAACAGGAGCTGTCCCCGTGACCTTCTTCCTCTGACTGCCTGCGAGGACGGTAGTCGGCGTCGTCGTCGCTGTCCTCGTCGCATGACGAGAAGTCAAAGACAGTCAGAGGTCGGGCATGAGGAAGATCACGGAAGTCGTCGGGAAGGTGGGATGGCCCAGGCGAGGCCTCTTGAGTGCTCGAGACCTGAGCAGGGTCATCCTCCGAAGAGGTGGAGAGCAACAGGGTGCGGGCAGCGGGCTGACGCGGAGCAGGAAGCTCCCAGGAGCCATCCTCGAAAGCAGAGTGATTTCTGAGGTGTTCCAGGGGGCTATTTATACCCCATTTTCCCGCGTTCACACGTCACAATTCCCTACGTGGAAGTAATTAGTCAGGTCATCGGAGTGACGCGGTTTCCGATGACACGGGCTGCAACGTCACCGAAAGTCGCGTACGTGAAAGTCACGTGGGTTCTGTCGTCACAGAAAGTCACGTGGGTTATGTCGTCACAGAAAGTCACGTGGGTTATGTCGTCACAGAAAGTCACGTGGGTTATGTCGTCACAGAAAGTCACGTGGGTTCTGTCGTCACCGAAAGTCCGTGGTTCTGACGTCCTGAAGTCCGCGTGGGTTCTGGCGTCACAAAGTCACGTGGGTTCTGACGTCACAAAGTCACGTGGGTTCTGTCGTCACAGAGTCACGTGAGTTCTGTCGTCACAGAAAGTCACGTGAGTTCTGTCGTCACAGAAAGTCACGTGGGTTCTATCTTCATGAAGACCATGTAGGTTCTGACGTCACTTCAAAACACGATAACAAAGAAAAAAGTGGTAAAAGACGCATGTTCTGGTTGTAATGGTGGGCGGGTGGCGGTGGTACAACGTATGTACCAGCCGGAATATCGAAGCAAAAATTTGTGGTACCACACCTGTACCACCCGGCCACCGGGCTCAGAGAGGTCGCGGTACAGACGCTGTACCACCCGGCGTTAATGGGTTAAAAAAAAAAAAAAAAAATCACAATTTTAAGGAATGAGGGAAACAGGTGAGATCAGGTAAGCCTGCTAATTGACTCTTTGCTACTTGTGTAGCCATCTATTTGTAAAGGAAAAAAATGAAATTGAGCACTTTTTGCAAGGGAATTTTACTTCAGAACTGTTAGAAAACAATGGCAGGCATAGAGATGAAAACTAAAAGAGACCTAATTTAATTTTTTAATGACATGAAAAGTCCTCAATAGGTACTGCTGAAAAGATAGAAATTATTGTTTTTGGATTAATTTCTTGTATGAATACAAATGTAAAATCTCAAGCTTATGGTCTTAACGGGGGAATTCCAGCCTTGCATGTTAAAAAGCCGGGGCTCTCGAATGCATAGGCTTAAATCTGTTAAAAATGACGCCGTATGACGTCACCCAGCGAACGGGCCTAGAATGCGCGGTACCGCAGTGTACCACCCGTCCAGAGAGTGTTAATACTAATGAAGGACTTACTAAATACCAAGAAAGCCTAAGGATATATTTTTTATGACAATAATTATGTATAAAGACTAACATATTTATCTGTTTAACTAACTCTGCTTTCTTTTGGTCTCTATTTTTTGTTTTTCCCATTTCTTTCTTTGGCTTCTTCAAGGAGAGGAGATTTTATTTGTTTATATATTCTTGTTATTTAGAGGGTGTCATATACAAAGATAATAAGTATTTACTCTTACTTATTATAATTATTTTTTCAGTCGTAAACCATCAAGATCCTCGTCTTCATCGTCAAGCAGTGATGAGGAACCTAGAACAAGAGAAAAGAAGATTGATGAGGTGGACAGATTGGCTGAATTAGAGAGAGTCAGGTGGGTGTCCAGAACTTCTAAACATTTTACTTGTGTTTAGTTACATTTACTTGTACAGACATCCATGAAAAATACTATTTATTTTTGTAATAGTGATGATATATTGTTGACCCACTGCGGACAGGATGCCTAATGACCTAACTGGTCATCAGGATGGGTGGTCTATGACACTAGCAGCACCGCATAAAAAGTAGAGGGACAGGGAAAGTGTTTTCTCCACCCCTGCATAACACAGACTAGCCCAAACAATATTTTTCCATAAATCCATCATGAAATGCGGGTTTAGGTTGACTTTGGAACCCTGTAGCTCTGGAGCTAGTGCTGTTACACTGTAGCCTTAATACTTCATGATTGTGTGTGTGCTTCAACTGTGAGCAGATCCTGGTGTCTCGTCATATATGCATTGACACCCGTCTTTTAGGCCTAATCGGTGCTAACATGTATGTCATGACACCTGTACGCAATGGGTTAATTGATTTTAAAAAAACTAATGAGAAATTTGCAATTGATTTTTTCAGGAGACAGAGGGAGGCTGAACAAAAAATGGTTGAAGAAGTGGCAGCCAAAAGATTGGAGGAGTTAGTAGCTCGGAGAGTAGAGGAGGAGCTAGAACGAAGGAGGGATGAGATAGAAGCTGAAGTTTTAAGGAGAGTAGAAGAGGCCAAGCGCCTCATGGAACAACAGATGCTCGAAGAGCTACAGGAAAAGCGCCGGCAGCAGGAGGAGGATCAAAAGAAGCGAGAGGTAGAGCTTTGTGAATTATGCTTCAGCGGGATATTTTGCTGGATTTGTCAAGCCTTGGGCACAGGAGCTCTGTTGTGTAT
Organism: Penaeus japonicus; assembly: GCA_017312705.2. Lineage (NCBI taxonomy): Eukaryota > Metazoa > Arthropoda > Malacostraca > Decapoda > Penaeidae > Penaeus > Penaeus japonicus. Next base: position 425,247 of record BOPN01000503.1, read on the forward strand.
TCCGATAGGGAGGGATGGACGGGGTTTTCAAGCAAAGGAGAATAAATTTGGGTTAGCTGAAAGGGAGAGGGAGGTCGCTAGAGAAAGAACGATGAGCAAGAGTTGTCTGGGATTAAACCAAAGAGCATCACTGATGATCCCAAAAGGGCAGGCTAGGAATGGGCTCCATGCGGGCGGGGGAAATTTCCGTTTCATCATGATTTTATTTATTTTTAACAAAGCTAGATGTTAAAGAAGGGAAGTAATGTGGTTATAATTGTGTACAGAAGAGATTGTGGCCATTGGCAGTCTTTGCCATTCCACACATCACGCGGGAGGGGCTGTTTAAGTGAATTTAAAGAGTTAGATTTTTGCTGCATGTGGACTAAGATAATAGGAAAAAGAAAAGCCACAAAAAAAAAAAAAAAAAATTGATTTAGTTTATTTATTCGTCACTAATTGAAATTATTAGGTAAAAGTACTATATAATGAGGATAATAGAACAATAAATTTCCATTTTGCATGAAGACTAACTCACACTCTTTCAGCTGAACTTTCTGTGTTTTGAAAGTGAAATGTGAATTTGAGGCAATAAAGTTTCCCAGAGACATGATGTACAAACTTTGTAAACTCTGGTATGTGTTGCAGTTTGACCACATTGCCCCAGACAGTTTGTTGAATGCTGGAGTGAAAGAAATCTGCCTTTAATCTCTGTCTCCAACTTTATTTATCGTCTGGCAAATATGTATATCCCTGTATATTTTTTTTATATACATTTTTTTGTTTTTGTTTTTTGTTTCCTTCATATTCCCCAAAGACATATGTGCATGTGTGTGAGTGCGTGTGCAAATGAGAGTGTAATCAGTTCATTGTTAACTGTCTGGAAACACACGAACATAGCAGTGTGGCAATGAGGCATTTTAGTGGTGAATCACTCTAAACAGAATAGACATATTATTGGCGGCTTGCAACCAAGAATTGTCAGCTGCGGATTTTAGGCCAGAGCTGTTCTAGGAGTGGATTTGGCGGCATCCATATGGTAACTATATAACAGGTATAGTGATTTTTATAATGGATGCATCTTAAATCCATTAAGCAGGTAAGATTTCCATTTTTGACGTGTCTTTGATTGACACAGATGATGTCGCACTTGAGTAGCTCACATTTTGTTATGTAAATGATTGCTGTATTGTATTAGAATTATAAAGCAGTGGGAAGCTTGCCATTTTAATGGGTTTAGTTGTATCTTAAATCTTTCAGCAAAGGCTCAAAATTTATCTTGATAAATAAAGTGAGATTGTATTGCCTTTGCTGTGAGATCACTTGTGTCTGTGTCTTAGTGTTCTCAGTAAGCATGTTGTCCTATACATTGGTCACATCTTTTTTTAATTTTCACCAGTAACTCAACATGCTTGCTACTAGAAAATTTAACTCTGAATTAAGTACTATTTTTAAAGTCTGTATTGTCATATATTATACCCTTGCTTTTGTACCCAATGTTACTATTGATGTTTGACATGAATTGTACTTTATTTATTCAAGTGGTTCTCTGCCAGTTGCCTGTAACCTCACACTTTGAAACACCACATACATAAAAAACATATCTCCAGTGTGCTGCATAAAAAATCTATTTTAAAATACTAATGAATCTTTTTGAATAGCAATAGACAGTTTTTTCTTTTTTTTATGTAGGTATTCCAGATCAGTTTCTGCATCTAATTATTAAGAATTTACATTTTTAACAAATCTTAATGACTTTGAAAAAAAAAAAAAAAAAAAAAAGGTTTCTTTGATATTACTTGGGTTGAAAGAGTGAAGAGGCTTCTGGCAACTGGCTTTTTTAACATTCCGAAGAGAACTCGTGTGACGCGTATTTGACGCCTCATTCTGCTTTCTAGGAGGAGGAACGTAAAC
>BOPN01000503.1:444639-459639 GCA_017312705.2 Penaeus japonicus
GGTTTAATAAAAAAATATTTTTAGTGGTGATTCTTATACAAGAGAAAAATGCTTGGACAATGTAATACAAAAAATAACAGCCAGTTTAGATGTAGTCATAGCAAATTCGACAATAAATTTGGTTCCAATCCAGCACGTTCGCCATGATTTATTACTATTTTTGCTCATAATCAGTGATCGTATGTACTCATAAATTATCTATCGATTCTTCTTTACATGAATTGAAAATGTTCAAATGTTTAGTAGTAGTATTTATTCTAGGAAATAATGATACTTCGGTTTCCTTTGGATTTTGCATTCGCTTAGTATAGTGACAACGGCCGGTTTTCTTGTCTATAACATTACGGTTGAAGGAAACCTCTTCCTATCCATTTTCAGGATTTATGGTGGGAAGATCTTATTTGTTCGCTTCATTCTGTCATTTGTATCCTCATATAATTATAGGAAGCACTAAAAATCTTACATAGTACTTAATTTGTGTTTTTTAATGTAGGGTACATTTGCAACAAGCCAAGGAAAATTTATGCAAATCCGGGTAACCAATTATATTCACAAAATGTAGTCTTAACTGAAATAGAAGATATTTTGCCTTGTTTAATATTTTTAAAATCTAATATATCTTTCTCATATTTCTGTAACTCGTCAAGACTGAACTAAAGCGCGGGAAGTGCTAAATACAAACTTCCGAGCAGACAGAAAACGGGCTTGCCACTGCGAGTCGTCTGGCCACTCCTCGACTCAGCCGGGATGATCGAGTGAATTTCCTGGCGAGGGTACTGGTCGCAGGGAATGCCAATTCGTGTGGACGCGCGCTCAGGTGGCAATAAGGAAGCAACATATGGGATGGAATTACCTTTGTTTTATTCATTTCATAATTTTGTACAAGGTTTCTTTTCGCGCCTTTATACTTGACCACGCATGTGGTAAATAAAGCGGAGATATTCATACAAATAACCGTCTTGTAATCTGGACTGATTTAAAACCTTGTAATTAAAAAAAAAATGGCGAGTGACAACCCGCCAATGTATTTATATGGTTCTTTGTCTAAATGCAACTTAGTTTATATTAACCCGCAAATAATGCAATAATGAAATAACCTTCAAAAATTATTATGAAAGTTGGAAGTGAGAGCAACATGTTTGAATGCGGGAAAAGCAAATTGTATTCCATTTCAAACAAGCTCTCAGACTTTCCGTATTGTTCCCAAGCGGTGGATATGCACATGATCGCACCATTTATCTAAATTTATTCCCACCGACTTTTATGAATACGAGTAACCATAACTCAACTATAAACATTTTTTTGAAAAATTACAAATCAACAAACAATAACTTGGTGTTGCTTAAAACTTGTACATAAACATTTACTCTTCCCTTTTACCAATACAGATTAAAATAAATATTTATCGCATCTTTAAAAACAGCTTTGTAACTATAATGAGAATAGGAAACAGGTAAGGAATCATTAAAAAATATTACAATATCAGTATTGTATTTAGACCTATAATTTTAAATTCAAGAACTTTTCTACTCGTTACCAAATTAAAACTGAAAAAGCAGTCTAAGGTTTTATGATACTGGGACCTAATAAATCTAGAATCATGGTAGAATACACAAGCATACACCACAGCCACTGAATTAAAAGGGATATAAATGAGAACATATTTGAGTGATGTTTATTGGTCAGTGCGACAAATGTGCTATAGCCGCATACAATGACAGCGAAGTAGTGAAAAAGGACATCCAAACTCCATGGCTACTCATTATGGAATGATTTACTCAAGTCAATCTATGCCTAAAGTGTTGAAAACATGTTTATCCCTAAAGGTGGGATTGTTAATAAAACTGCACAATTTGGATTTGTCCCTAGAAATAGGTTGAAGACCCAATCTGAAACCAAAAGAACACTCCTAATTGGAAAAACTCTTGATAAAAAACCCATACACACAAACACTCGTACCTAGTGTTGAGTACAAAAAGAATCAACCAACTTGCACTGCATTCTCATAAATAAGAGATGTCACCTCCATCCATCCAGTTTAAATTGATCTAATAAATCTATAACAAGGCAAAGGTAAAAAATATGAAAAAAGAAAAGAAAATAAAGCTCTCAAGTACCTAAAATAACACTGTCACAGAAGGGGTTAAAATCAGAGTTAAATATTCAAGTGCTGGCTAATATGTTACCATTAACACCTAGTGTTGACACAGCTCAAGTCTGAGAAGCAAAAACAGGGGATTATAAGAGATTATAAGGAAAGTTCATACAACACTAAGGCATTTCCGTTTTATACGATCTTTTTCCTTTTCTTTTTTTTATAAGCGTTTTTTTCACATTACTTTTTTTTTTTATCCGCATAAAAAATGGTTGTGTTGAGAACACTTTGGTGTCAGCCAATATTGCAATTATGTGCCATAATTGGCTTAAGCTCATTTTTTCCTATTGTTCTTTCTTCAAAAACCAACTTCATCTTGCCAAACATTACCTCTCCACAGCACTATTAAAGCCTTGTTCCCAGGAGTTCTGGCCGTCTCTGCCTCTACAGGCACACGCAGCAGTAGTAACTGGAGATAATGATTTAAATACTCATGAAGCATCAGAAACTGGACAGTCTCCTCAGAGCAAGGACTCGCAAATATCGATTCTTGACTTATCATTTGCAAATACTGGGATTATCCTGTGTCTATCTAATCCATTAGTCTCTCTCTCGTTGCACATCTCTTCTGAACTTCACTAACATCTCCTTTGTTCATATCGTAAAATCTCCATTATTAAGCATCTCCTTCATCTTCCTCGTCATCTTCTTCAGTCTCCTGTAGCCAGGTAAGCCACTGATTAACCTGAAAAGTCAAAATATTATTATTGTCTGCAATGCAGTGTACACGAACTTCCCAGATATAATGTCACTGGAACTTACTACATCGATTCTTCAGTCACATAGAAATTTGCCATTAACTTGCATTACAGTTTCTAGACAAATCCTAAGCCACTAACTAGCTTTAGGTTATACAATCAAGCTACCATGCATACAAGGCCCTGATCAGCTGGCACACTTGCAAATGAAGGATTCATTCCAAAGTAATGGATATACAAACATTATATACATAAATCATAGGCAACTGATTATATAAATTAAAGTTTGAAAGTTAAGTCTATGGTCTAAAAAGCAACTAGAGTATAATCAATCAAATCTTCACTCCACTATTCTTTAAAGTAAGAAGGAAAGAACTTATCTTGGATTAAACTAAATATACTGGGTCTATGCATTGCTCCTCTTTTGTTGTGTACCAAATCTGCAAGCCTTAATGCTGTTATATAGAAAGTAGCATGAATAGGCTATATATCAAGAAGAAATGATTTCTCCAAGTGGTGTCATCCCTTAAGACTGGTAACCGAAACCATCACACCATACCCAAAATCTAATCCATACTATCTTTTTTAAACTCAATGCTAATTTGACTTTTTCAAAACTTCATCAACTACTTATCAAAAGTATGTAATACTACTGAAATTACAATCCTCGGCTTTAACAATAGTAAAAAAACAATTACTGAAACTCCTTAATGTTATTTCAATTTCCATTGCCTTCAATAATTTATGATTTCTGCAGAGCCTTGTACATACATTTTTCTAAATAAGTAATATAAATACTATGGTCAATGCAATTCACCATATACTTACTTGGAAGAGGGCTTTGCCCTTGCCTGGATAATCTTGGCTCAGATCCTCTTTCCAGGTCAGGAAGGCATCCTCTTCTACAATCTCCAGGTCATACAGGTTCACAAACCAACGCAACAGCATACCTGATAAAAAGAGGAAGTGCAAATTAGGTAAAATTAGAGAAAAAAGTATTATCAAATTTCTTCTACCTATTGAGTCTACATGGGTTCCAGCCATTATCATTGTTGAATCTAATAAGCCATTTAAAAAAATAATAATTTTGCATACCAGCTCAAATTGCATACAGAGCGAATCTGAAGTGTTAAGGGACAAATAAATATCACCAAGAGGAATGAACCTTAGCTTTTATCAATGTACAAATTAAAAATCAGTCTCAATACTCCACTTAAATTTCAAGTGCCATAAATTTACAATCATTAAGGATTTAATCATTATAGAAATATTTAAGCCTTCTTTTTGAACACTACATACTTGTATCCAAAAAACAAAATTGTGTGTGTGAACAAAAAATAAATACCTTTAGGGAAGTTGTTTGTGTATGTGAAGACCTGCAAGGCATAAATAGCAGTAACCTGCAGTGGTAAATGGTCATGAAGGAAAGCCTGCAACACTGGCTTGAATTTCGCTAAGAGTTCCTGTTCACGCTCTGTGACCATCTTTTCTGGGATGGTAGTTGGGTCAGCACCAGCAGCCAGAGTAGTTTCCTGAATTCAAAAGTTTTAATTAGCCATTACTAATAAAATGCACATATTTCCAGTCAATAATAATAAAAAAGGGCTCACTCTACATATGAAGAATATAAACATAAATCAAAGAAATAGTATGAGGATGAACCAAACAAAGGTTCATATAAAAATGCTTACTATGATTCTAAAAACAATCCTTTTTGAACAATTTGCGACTTGGTAACCTCACCTGCACAATGTACTTCACAAGGACAGTCATTAAGGCATTGATGAATCCAGGTGCAGTGTGATGTTCTGGATCCAAAGTGTCCTTGATGTACTTGTAGAAAGCGTGAGGGGTTGGGTCTGCAATAAGAGCTCGCCAAAGATCCGACTGAATGCGTAACAAAGGGAAGAGGAAGGAGAGCTCACGGTCTTCCAGGAGGTCTGCTAACTTCTCCTTGGTACGATCAGATTCTGGTAGCAGGTTCAAGAGATTAACCTGAAGGAGAAATAATAGAAATTTAATAAGTCACAACTTAAAGATTTGAGGATGGAATACATGTACAAATATTTTCAAAATGCATATAACTCTACATCTGCCAACCCTACCTTGCTCTCATTAAAGGTCTGCGTGAGATTAGATTTTCCCAAAAGTTTGTGCAGAGTTTGAAGGATGAGCAGGAAAAGTGGGAAGTGCTGCCCACCCTCGAGCGGTTCTGCAACATCTGCCAAGGGTAAGGTTCCTGATGCAATCAAGTGACCTAGAATTCCAGCCATGTGAGACTTGACTCTTGGTACATCAGTCACTAGATCATCCAGTCGACCTAGCACCTATAAAAATGATAAAATTGGTTACAAATCATATGAAGGGATTAAACGTTATACAACATCAGTTACACGGCTTGCAATAGGAAATGTCTTGAACAATCTTTGCCAATAACTACATTTGATATATATATGCAATTACACATCACTTACTTGCTTGACACCATCAAACAGACGGTCAACATTCATAAGCCCTTCACTGCGAAGTCTTTCCAAAAGCTGACTGCCCAGCTCTCTATTGCTCTCTGCTGAATTAATGAAGTTGATGTTAAATTATGCATAATTTCCTTATTTGGCGGTGTTCAGTCAAAATCTCTAGTGAAAATAAACAAATTATGACTTATACATCATTAGTACTATTCAAATCATTAATCATTCTTTCAAATACTGACCTTCTTGTGTCAACAGTAAGTTGATGATAACTTGTGCTGCCTCTGCAGTAAGACGTTCAGGCAACTTCAGAGAACGGTAACTCTCCACTGTATCATCCAAACTCTGCTCTTTCATTAGTTGCTCTGACAAGTTCTTCACTCGGCGCAGCCACTCCTCACGACTTGGACCCTGAATTTTAAGGAAAATTAGCCATTAGCTTTCAGTCTAGCCATATACCTTGGATATATAAAAATTGGCATTATTCTTTTTCTGAATTGGTTCTGTTCTTATCTAACTCATAGGATACACAAAAATCAACTTATTTACTTTGTTCCTGTTGGCTTTTGACTTCTCCATCGATGCCTGCTTAATAAGAATTGGGGGATCCTTGTGCATAAGCGGCGGTGTTGGCTTTTGGTTGGGAGGCTGGGGCTGTGGTGCTAAAGGAAGGCTGCTATGAATATGATGATCATTCCCTTGTTGACCAAGGGCACTCTGTGGCAGCACACCCGGGGTCTTGGGTTTGAGCATCATACTAGAGGCTGCAGGGCGGAGAGACACTTCCCCATCAGAAGAGCTAGATCCTCCTCCACTGCTGTGGCTGAACATTTTCTTGAAGCGTGGGGGCAAGTCCTTATTGGCAACTAGGTAATTGAAAATGGGTAAGAAATGATGAGAACACTTCAAAATATAAGGTCAGTACCTATATGGTTAAATGGTCAATGCTTTTTACAACAATGATGAATCTGAGCTAGGTTTCAGCATAAAATTTGCTGCTTTCAGCAGAGACAAAGGCATCAGTCACCATATCTGCTGCATTTATGTTGTGTGATCATGTGTGCGCGCGCGCAAGAATGTGTTGATCAAAACAATCCTACAATGAAATTGGGGGTATACTGAAAATCATACATCTTAATATTAATAGCATATTAAAATATAGAATGGCAAAATTACTTGTGCACTTTATATTCATCTGTTTGTTTGAAAAACAGGGATACCACCAATCATTTTAACTGCTTTAAAGTCAATGTATAATACAGCAAACATTCCTTTTAAAAATGATCAAAAATGGATTTCTTCTTATTCATTATCAAATTAAATAACAGGAACAAATTATACTTACTGTTGCTGTAATTCTGTTGTTGGTTATACTGGTTATTCTGCTGCTGTCTGTTGTAGTTCTGGTTGTTGAAGTGCTTGTTCTGGTAAGAGTTGTGCTGGATGAAACCCTGATACAAAATAATGGCACAAAATTTACTCTACGCAATGTGAACAATATATCTTCCATGAGGTACTGAGAACAAGGCCAGGTCTTCCTTAACAAAAATGGTTATTATTAATAACTGCACATGCATCATTACAAGAAAAGTTCAAGGAAAAAAATCATTGGAATGCTACAAAAATTGCTATTCAAAATAAAATATAATGGTAAATAACTAAAAAAAAATATGTTAGTTTAAATTATATCTAATATTCAAAATCATGGATTTATAAGGAAAAGCCCTGTTAACAATTACAACAGGGTGAAAGTTGAAAATGAGGGAAAATCTTACCCCTTGCTGTTGTCGTGGCCTGTAACTCCCTCCGCCACTAACTCCACCGCCAAATCCATTTGAGTCGTATCCATACTTGTCTGGTTGAGATGAAATCACCCCTGGGCCTGTGCCAAGAGTCACCGCACCCATAAATACGTCTTCCATTCCCGTACGATTACCTCCAGGCTGGAAAGGTAGGAAAAATTCATACCAGGTTCTGAACCATTTAGATAGAAAATTGGAACTCAATAGTGCACTAAGAATGCTTAGGTAGCAAAACGATACTACTGCCGTTACTATCTTGAATGTATAGAATGTTTACCTGAGGGAAAAAGGACGAGACTCCAGCCAATGGAGAGATTGGTCCGGAGGAGCGTGGTGGTCCATGGGAAGACGGTGGTGGGATGTAGACACCTAAGTCATGTGCTGCCTCTTCACGCACCTAAAATGTATATGAAATTATCAACGTTTTGAAAATTATATCTTTATTCAACATAAAACTGGGAATAAGCAAAATAATGATTAAATTATCAACACTGTAATAACTTACCTGGCGAATGGTGCGTGGGCCATCCACCTGGGCTACCTTCCGAGGCACCCAGTTGGCAGCGCGCAAATCCAGCACGTCTTGCAGCATAAAGCGAACTCGTGATAGAAGCTCCATGTTACTGCTCAACTGGTACATGCGCTCGAAGTACTGGTCCATCAAGTTCTGTGGGAAGAATTTGTAGCTTATTTCAATGCACATCAAGCATTACAACTAATCATCATAAGATATCTACTATTACATTCTACTATGACAAACTTATTTGTGCATAATTGTGCTTACCTTAGCTTTGGGCTTGTCCAGCACCTTTCCACAAGTTTTCATTATCTGGCACAAACACTCCAGATCCTCAGCCAAGTCAACCATTGGTCGACTCCTACGCTTCTCCAACAACTGCAAAGAGAGATTATAAAATAAAATGTACATCTAGTATTCATTTCATATACAATTTTACTTTGGAATAGGACAAAACCCTTTCATGTTGGCTCCAAGTAACAACATTGATGAAGCCCAAAACACCTGAACACACCTGCTGGATGCAACGGTGGAGAATGGACTCATGAATAATCTCCAGCTTCCCCAGTTCGCCAATGAAGCGGAGGTTGCCCACCATCTTCCGTTTGGCTGCTGCTCGCTCCTCCTCTTGCTCTGCTGAGAGGGCGGATCCCTCCGACCCATCCCATATCTCCGAGGCGCGTCGCCGCCGCTCAAATTCATCCTGAAAATTTAATAGCCCATGAAAACCGTGTAAAAAAATCTAACAATACATAAAATATGAACATACAATATATGGTGGGGGATATATAGTAATCAATCATAAATAATAAGAGCTTAAGATTTTTTACCTGGCACTTGCTTAAAAGTAGGCGGTTAAAAGTACAAGGTCCGTCTGGTGGATCAAAGTTTGGAGCCTCTTCTGACAGCCGTTTGCACAGCTGTGCATACATAGAACAATACTTGGGTTCATCAAGGGCCTTCTCAAAGATCTGTTGACATTGAAAACTTGATTAGAAAACTGGGAACAAGTAAGACAAAGGAAAGTTTAAATCATAATAATTGTACAATATATAGAATATATACTATATGGCTAAAGTTTGAAGTTTAACTTACCAGCAAAATGACCCCTTTGAGAAGTGTGGTGGAATCTAGCCCTACATTTAGGATGTCATTACTTAGCTTATGGAACTTCTCTGGAGTGAGTTTGTTGAGTATTCCTCGAACCTGGAAAAGGAAATGAGAAAATTTATGTATATTCATATATCTAAAGTCCTGAGTAATTATTATTTCATATATAAAATGTACAATCAGTGAAATATTTAAGAGAATAGGCAAAATAATACCTTTCTGTGCAGAATCATAATTCTATATTGCTGCACTAAAAATCTTTTGCAATAGTCGACTTAATATTCATTGGGCATCAAGGTAAATATAAAATGAACTATGGAGGAAAAAAAGAAAAATTATTCTACTCTTATTTCATCCAAACTTTAATGATTTATGGAACAGGCTCAACTATTTTCTCTGCTTATTTTGACACTTTAGGTTTGATATATTCACACATGTTTAATGTGTAAACAAAAAAAAAACAAAAAAACTCACCTTTCTGAAAGTAAGGTCATATTTGTTGTCTGGGGTATGTGCATCTCGTCTCAAGCTAGAAGGAGGTATCCATCGCCTTTTGCTACTGGACAGGGAACGTAAATCGTCCCTGTAAGGCATTACTATTAAGACCCTTCCACTATAAATAGAATAACTTAATATATTAGCATTATCACACAGGTTTCATTAATATAATGGGTTCAGTTCTTAGTATCACATATTTTCAAACAATATTTAGATTTTCACTAAACAATTAATAAAATGATCTTCCAATGACAGTTTCACCTCTAAAATCATTACTTAAGTAAAGCCACAGGTACACACCTTCCTCCCACGGAGCGAGAAGCACCCCCCTGGCTCCTCTGCCCGTCCGTTGTTGCTCGTTGGTAACCCACCCTGATAAAAAATGGCGCTCTTCAGGAAATTTGTCTGCTCCTGGAAAAAGAAAAGGAAATTAATACAATTTACAGTACTTTCCTTAATATCATTACTTTGTGAGGAGAAATATTTTTAAAATACAAGAGATTAGAGAAAGAAATCCTTAACCATGTTCCAAGTTACACACACAAAGGTGGTTTCACAAAAAGTTTGTTTCGTCAAACAAAATATAAAACTTGTGCAGAACAGAAAGCAGACTACTACAACGGAATGTAAAATATCAATGATCTATCCCTAGATTAGGATTAGGCAATTCTTAAATTTTCATCCATTGCACTTCATTCACTACAATGGCAATGTTCTAGAACTTCTGTCTAATAAGCCTTTTATAAGTTATAAATATCAAATAAGCTTACATATCAAGACACAGCATAATCACACTATAAACCATTTGTTAGCTTTGGTGTCAAAATCTCTCTTGGTGTATGCAAAATCAGCAATAATTTTACAAGAGAAGCAAACTTATTTCATTAGTAAAAAATTGGGAAAATAAATAAAATTCAAGCACTCCCAGCATTCAATATTACCATCACAGGGAAACTGGCACAAATCCACAAAGTAATCCACAGATTAAAAACTAATCATAAAGCTACCTTCCCCAGAAAACAATTATGGTCATATGACTCAACCAAAATCAAGAACAAGTCAACTTTCTCCTTTAAAAATTATTTTTTTAGAATTGTACAAAAAGGAAGGAGGATCCTCAAGAACTATGGACCTTTCTACTAAACCAAATAGTTTATAAAAAAAATCAATATATGAGAGGCTCTTGGCTGACCTAGTTTTCACAGAAGACAAAGAAACTTACATCACTTTTTAAGGATAAACTTAAATTACCAGGAGTGTCTTTGAAAATGGACACTGACTCAACAAAGAGAATATCCTTGACCTTTTCCTTTCCTAGCAAACTAATTCTGAACAGAAAAAGGATACATGAACAAAGCACCATCTGCTGAACCCTTCCCCTTCAGACATCTTTTTACAGGATATCACTTTTAGACCATTTATTGTTCAAAATAATAGCTAGTTATTGATTCATTTGTGTAACTTGCATTATACCAAATGCTAATTAGTGTCACTTTGCTATTGGACCATATATAGTCTCATACCATACTGCAAATCTAGAAAATAATAGAAAATACATGTTAACCTATTGTATACGGGTGTCATGACATATTTGCCAGCAACTATTAGGCCAAAAAGATGGGTGTTAATGCGTACATGACGCGACATTGGGATCTGCTCATAGTTGAATCCCACAGTCATGAAGTATTATGGCTGTAATGGCACTATCTCCAGAGCTAAAGGGTTCCAAACTCAGCCCACACCCACATTTTATGAAGGATTTATGGAAAAATATTGTCTGGGCTACTCTGCACTACCCAGGGGGCGGAGAAAACCCTTTTCCCGCCCCTCCAATTTTTAGCTAGTGTTATAAACCGCCATCCTGATGACCAGTTAGGTCATTAGGCGCCTGTCCGCAATGAGTTAAGATCTCATCCTTCTTAGAAGGGTTAAGGAGGATCTTGGATTTATTTCACCTACTGTGATAAATATATAAACTGATAAACTTGGCAAGTAAATATGTAAAGACTTCTTTATGATAAACCAAATGGGAATGTACCTTATATTTCACAAAGAATACTTGTTTAATAAATCAGCTTTTTGACAGCTTAAAATCTAGAACCATTCCATTATTGTCAAAAGAGGAATGCATATTTAGTGACATGAGAAGGGTTGCTGTCTTTGTTCTTCAGGTCTTGTAATATACAGGAGGCAAGATTTATGGTATGCCAATTAGATGCAACACTGCAGTTATTTTATGCTGGAACTAATTAAGGACCAAACCAGAGTATAATGCAACAACATAGCTGGGCAATAGGTAAGGCTGGCTGACTGCCATGACATAACAATCATACAAAAGAAGTTAAGTGTCATCTCTACTATTTCCTTTTGTCAATATCTATTAATCAAATTTTTAAAGGTCCCATGAAGTATTGCTTGGGAATAGAACTGGGGTGAGTGAAGGGGATTAAAAGGTTATATGGCACTTGGTTTGGTTAGGTTTCTTTGTTACAAACCACGCCTTCCTCCTTTGATAGTAATGCCTTCCAGAATTAGATTTCCCCACAATTATACGGCCTGTGTTCTAGCTAAATCCACTTGCAACTTACTGAGGATGGTTGGTCTAAAACTTGAAGACCCTACTACCATTATAATATAACTGAAAATGGAACTGGTCACCATGGCCTCCAAACTTCGGCAAAGCCAACAAACATCCTACAAGTATATTCTCGCATGTTGGTCTTCACTGATCTATCATTCTAATATAATGCTTGATTGTGGGCAAACACAGTCCAAAAGAATTACATGAAAAAAATAATAAAAATGACAGCATTACCAACATCCTATCATAATGAAAATTTCTTCTCAATGATAATGATCACGATCTATCCAAGTCGACCAGGTGTGATGCTATAGAAGGCCTATAATCTCTCCAACCTGATAAAACCTCAGAAATACACTTCATGCTCCAACAAAGACTGACAAGTCTCCACCATATATATTCCAGCAAGACAGGACTTGGACAAATACCCAATTCAACAACGTACAATCCACTCTGAGATTAACTGCCGAGCCAACAGCTAATTTGACAAAAGAAAACCAGCATGGAATACACAAGTGTGCTTGAAATACTAGCCATATTCACCTCCACTTTACACAATGTACACTTGTCCAATTGGCTTCTGACTGTTTGATAATTACATGCCACCGCCTACCCAACTGACAAGATTTTGACAAGTCCTTCAACTTGTAATATTTAAGAATTTCGAAATTCCCATAACCTCATCACAAACTTCAAATACATAAACACTGATCCAATAGAAGTTACTAGAAAAAATGAATATTAGTGCCCAATAAAATCTACAAATTAGATCCTAAATCTAACAAAAAAAAATAAAAATAAAAAATAAAAAATTACTCAAGCCTTCACCATAAAATACGCTACATGATCTAAAGCGAAACTAAGTTCGGAAATCTTTGTGCAACATCAAGAGGCTACGTTTAAATTCCTTATATTTTCCTCATTCACATCCAACAAAAAAACTCACTTAATCCCCGACATTTTGGAAGAAAAAGACCTACAATAGTCATTAACTATCACCATATACCTTACTCGAGTCCAAAACTATCCTTAAAAACCTTTATAGACTGGTACAGTAACAAAAAAAATCCCTTGATCAACTTCTCGACCGAAACTTCAAATCATCCATTTGCAATCGTTCCTTTTTTCGAACCAGATATTTATTTCCACTTTCTCATCTCTACGACACTAACCACCTCCTCATAAAGTCGCATTTGGGACCAAGGGAGTCCCAATCAGCAGGAGGATTGAATAATGACGAGCCTTCGGAAGAATCTCCTCTTTCCGATGGCATTTTGACGACCTGCATAATGGAAGCTACGCAACACGTTCTTCGGCGATCAATATTTCCCTAAATTCACTTTCAAACTTGGATTCCATAACTTACAGCCTTCGAAGACAAACTGATAAACGATCCTACAGCGATAGATAGGCGGCGGAGAGCACTGTTGGGCGAAAAAATGGAATTTTTTAGAGGAGCGACGCGTAAACTCACCGAAAGGAGGGAAGGATCGAGGGCTTTCGCAACCTCGAAGTCGCTTGGCCTGCTTATAATGTGGGACCAAACTCTTTCAAAAGGCTTTCGACCATCTTCGGATCGGTCTTTCTTCACAGATTTGGGATAATGACAAAAATTAATATTCTCCTCGAAGTAAGTTTATTTATCTACGTGTTGTCTTGTATACTGCTTTTTTGAGATTGAGGAAATTTTATGGTGAGAATTATTGGAACGCTTCCTCAAAGATGACGTCATGTCTGCTGTCATGGCCGCTTCTCTGCATATGTGAATCCGAGAAATAAATCGATGACTAAACTCTTGGAACTTTGGTCGTTAGAAATCACGCTTTTATATATATGGATCTAAATTGTGTTATTCAGATAATGAATGTTGATATGTAGAGTACGAATTTTCATTTTTATAGTACGATAATTTTCATTTTTTTCCTGCATAATTATTGTATTTTCCTATTTGAACTTTATATTTGGTATTAAAACAACCGTATTATGATAGTTTTCAATTAATAATGACTTTTACTTCGCACAAACACTTTAGAGGGTAAAATAAATATAGTATGTAGCAACGTAATCCTGTGCATATCTGAGAAAATCACAGAGAATCTCGTTGCATTCTAGGAAAGGGCAGTTCTTATTTGCAGGTTGAATTTCGCGTAGAACCGCCTCCTCATCTTCCGAACATTCATGCATGTCAAGGTCTCCCGAAT
Source organism: Penaeus japonicus (assembly GCA_017312705.2). NCBI lineage: Eukaryota > Metazoa > Arthropoda > Malacostraca > Decapoda > Penaeidae > Penaeus > Penaeus japonicus. Next base: position 458,673 of record BOPN01000503.1, read on the forward strand.
GCCATGAGTCTGCACCCAATACTTTCTATGGCCTTAACCGGAAGTGTGGAGCTCAGAAGGCCGCTATTCTGTAAGCGGCAGATCCTCGCCTCGCCCTCCCTACGTCCTCCTCCAATCCGCGCCCACGTCCTCCTCCAATGCGCGCCCACAGTCCTTTCATCACGTCCGCCTTTACTTCTCATTCCAGATCAAGTCTGTGTCGTATCATGCCCTTTTCTTCAATTCGATATATGTTCCCGACGTTTCTGTCTGCTGGTCTGTGAGTGTGAGTGTGTGTGTGCAAGTCTGTCTCTTCATTTGTCAGTTACAATCATTTCTTGTTTCTTACTTCCTCTTTCTCCTCCTGCGTTCGTGCAAATCTCCCTCATCTCCGTTTCTCAAACTCTCTCTCTCTTTTTCTCGTCACACACACACACACACACACACACACACATCCTTATATATATATATATATATATATATATATATATATATATATATATATATATATATATATATATATATGTGTGTGTGTGTGTGTGTGTGTGTGTGTGTGTGTGTGTGTGTGTGTGTTTATATGTGTGTGAGTGTATAAGTATATAAGCGCTTTTACAGGGATTCTTTAGTGTCTTTCTCACTCCTTCTCCCCCTCTCTCTATCTGAAGCTATTTTGTCCAATTGTAGATTAAAGAGCATTGGGCTTGATACTCCTCCCTGTGACATAATACACCTCCCTGTGAGACAGACAGTCACCAATCCATCTTTTGTCTCAATAAACTTGCCAGAGTCAGAAGTCTCTCTCTCTCTCTCTCTCTCTGCACAATTCAGCCATTGCCAAACTTGCCTTGTCACTGGACCCTGACTGCGAGATGCAACGCACAAGGGCAAAACGTGAGAGACAGACAACCAGTAATACTTTGTTGCCGATTGCAGAAAGAAATGGATGATGACAAAGGAGAATTGGAAAATGTATGAGTCGAGATCAGGG
>BOPN01000503.1:464639-469639 GCA_017312705.2 Penaeus japonicus
GCAGTCAACCAGAGGAAATAGATTATTGATTACTGCTTCAAAATAGCTTTGAGGTTTTCTAGGTTCAGACGCGATGTATCCAGAGCAACTAAGCATGTACGAACATACATGAAACACAAACACAATAAGGAATTACTAAAAAAAAAACGAGTCAAGGTATTTTTTCTTCAGAATAATAAATAATATCAGTTGACGAGCCCCTTGGACGATTAAGGCTTGTACTAAATAAAATATTAAAGAAAGTGCCGATACACAAGCGGCACAGAGGAATGTAGAGAAGACCCCCGGCACCTGAGTAACTTTCACATGATGTGTGATTACTTTCTCCTTCTGTATCATTAAGAATCATTTGGATCTGGACATTATTTCCCCTATTCATGGATGAACAAATAAATACCAAAGCCGACCTGGGACAAATAATTGCGCAAAGAGACCGATTCTGAATAGTTATTATTTGTAGGGCGTGGCAATAATGTTTACTTTCGAATGTATGTTAGCAAATATTTTTTTCTGGATAAAGACTTAGTTTGACTACTGTATACAGATCATTAATATAAACTAATGATTTCGTTGCAAAAATGAAATGCTTTTATGGTACATCACACACACACAAAAAAAATAAAAATAAATAAAACAAATAAAACATTATCATAATTATCCATGCAAGAGACACTTGACTTACACTAAAATGAGTTCATAATTGGTATTCAGTTTCAAAATATGCAAAACGTTTTACATCATACAAATAAAACTATATATACACTAAATTAGCGCTCTCTGTCACATAGTTCATGCAAGTCAAAAGATAAACATTGACTTGACCTGTAATGAGTGGAAAAGCAATTAAGGTTACACCTTTGAACTTCAATTAGGCTGATGAAATAATGATATAAACTACATTAATGTTATTCACTTCCTTTATAATGGAGCTGTACTTTATTGTTACAAGGTTATGTATGTCATGCATATGGTCTAGGCTGTGTTCCCGATATCTCCTACTTCCATTTCTGCCTGCCGGATCTGCAGGAGTAACATGAGGTAGTTATGCTTCAAAGTAATACAAAAATATATGAAATACACGAAATTAAACATGAAAAAATGGTCCAAAAGATACATGTTGATATTCAATACTGACAAGAATTAGTATGTGACAAACAGTGGACACCAGCCAGTATTAATAAAGTTTACTAATGACAAAGATTGAGTTGGGTTGTTGCAAACAATTTCAAAACACAGAATTGCAAATGACGTGAAACTCTAAACCATACCAGCTGACTCTTTCAAGGATATTATTGTAATACATGAATGTTTAGACAGTTAATGGTATATTGTAAGTATAATTGCCTCATCTTGATAGAATCCCACATCAAATGAAACCTGAACATTGTTCAGATTTCATGCCTCACACTGATGCAATATTGGTACAGGCAGTCTTAAAAATAGATTTCCAGTAGTAAAGTCGTTTATTTTCAGAATCTCTGGATTCATTTAAATCTATTGTTGCATCTTTACATATTTTCATGGAGTGCAATAAAGCAAATATCTATATGGCTGTTAGAATACTGGGTCTTAAAACAGGGGAAAGTTTAAAATAATTTCCTAAATAATAACATTGTTCCATGCAATTTCACCATAGCAAAAAAGACTATAATGGCAGTGTTATGGTGCAAAATTGAAATAAAATATATATACAATAAGCCAAAATGTGATTATCTAAGAGAAGAATATTTTAATGAATTATATAAAGATAAAGCTGCCTCATATTCCATCAAGGCCAAACTGTAGTGCAATTTGTGTGGATATTTCAGTTAACTAGATGTTGGATTTAGCACAATTATTGCTGGACACAATACATTTCTATTCATCTAGAATGCAAATATCATTTTGCATAGAAAGTAGTATACAATTCATATAAAATATAGGCCAGATTTAGTAGAAAATATGATTAACTTACACCTTCTGTTTCTTCAAGTCTTGCATGATGATGTATGACAACAAATTGTGTCAATTCCTGAGTTAGTGAAGACTGCTCTTTGGAAATGCAACGTCATCAGACTGACCAAAAAGGCTAGTCCAAATAAAGCAGCAGACATATGATATAGACATTCACATAATTGGTACATAATGAAGAGCAATTTTGTTAACAATGGACAATGAAAAAAGTGGTAGAATCAAAATAAAGTTTAATTGTCATATGTTTAATCTATGGTTATTTACAATTATAACATAATTTACAAACTCAAAATTACAAAAAATAAGGAATGCTACTTCTCCCAGTAAAAATAATCCCAAAGCATAAGCTTGAATAGAAAAAAAAATCTTTTGAAGAATAAGAGAGTGACGTATATTTCCAAGTTCAAAGTAATGGTTGACTTAACCATGTCTAAAGGTGTGATATTTCACCCATAATATGATATGGTGAAACACCTTTGAACTCATTATATATAGATTTTACATTATGTTTATAACACAGCCAATGAACCACTAACATATCCAAATACCTTTATCACATATATTCAATATTTACAAAGGCAAATGACTTCTGGCAGCTATATTTGTGTGGAGGAGCATCTCAAAATGCTGTACTGTTGACCAGTCCACTGGGTAAGGGGACTGTTCGAGGTATCTTCTGATCTCCATCATGGCACGGCGAGCTGAACTTTCAGAGACTACATCTGGAGCTGGCAGGAAATTTGAGGGTTGATGGTTGTCCATCTTGTACTGCTGCAATATTCGTTCCGTAGAAGAGTAGTTCCCTTGAGCAGGAGCAGGAGCAGGCACATTGTGATCCCGAGAACTTGCAATGACACCTCGATTCATGTTATTCCCATTAAACATATCTCGGCCTCCAGAAAGGTCTGTGCCATATATATGGGAACCCAAGAACTTGTTGGTAGTTGCTACTGTTGCTACAGGAGAGAACTGTTGACCACCTCCACCTCCCCCTGCACCATTACCACCTCCTGGCCCTGTGAGAGTGCTTCCTCCGGGTACTACTGTTTCTGCTGGATTGACCTGTCCTCTTAAGAAATTATCATAATTTGCAACTGAATCTTGAGTTGTTGGGGGAACCGGGAAGCCAAACATATCTCTTGGGTATGGGTTATTTATGGTTTGCTGATTAGTTGCTTTCATTGTGTTTTGTACCATTCCTTGATTCTGCATAACAACCATGGAATTATTATTAGCATTATGATGCTCAGGATTGAACTGGAACCGGTATTGTGGCTTGTTTTCATTTGTAGTTTGAATATTATTTTGATGATCATTTGTTGCTGTTTGTTGTTGCAATTCCTTGTTTTCCCCTATCCCATGTTTTCTTTTCCAAGTATCAAGCCAAGTAGAGGTTGGAATAAAATCCACTTTACCCATCATATCAGCAAGTTCCTTGGCTTTCTGGCGGAGAATGGGGCCAGACAAAGAAACATTTTGATCTTTAACTTCGTTGTACCACTTAAAGAGAGCTTCTTCTACTTCTGATGCAGATCCTTTTCTCATACGTTTACGATCTGCTGATGGATCACCATAAAATGCCTTGAGAATTGTGTCCTTATTTTTTTTTATAATGCTAAGTGTTGACTTAGATACGTTGTACATATCAACCCATTCTCTTAATTTTACATTTGGCTCGGCTTCCATTTGGTGAATAATTTCGACCTTTTGTCTGAGGGACAGGGACGTTCGAGTTTCCTTTTCATAAGCCGTGTGAAATAGCTGCATGTCACCATCATCGTACTCAGAAGGATGAACATTGGCGGTTTCTGTTCCATCATACTGTTTGGGACGCCCACAAGTAACATTGTTGCGTTTCTTCCAGCGTGCAAACCACCCCTCGGTTGGTACAAACTCTGGCTTCCCTAGAGATAAGGCTATGGCTTTGGCTTTCTTTCTTAAAATACCAGCAGTTATTGGCAAATTTTTTTCTTTGACTTTCAAGTACCAGACATATAATGCATCCTCAATATCAGGAGCTTTCCCTTTTTTATTTCTTCTTCTTTCCTTGTCTGGACTATTGACATAATTCTTAATAATCAAGTCTCTGTTCTTCATCATATGTAGCATTGTGGTTTTTGGCACATCGAAGAATGAAGCCATGTCACGCAAACTCCACTTCATCGGCAGACTCTCCACAGCCTTGACAATTTCAAATTTCTGCCGCAGAGTTAATGTTTGTCTTTTGATTCCCTTGCCTGAACGTCGCACAAAGTCATCCGTTTCCTGGAGGCTAATTTGTAAGAGGCTACTGATGTCCTGAGCCGTTGGAGAGCACGTTTCATCATCCTGATCAGATCCTTGCTCATCATCGAGCTCTGGGTCATCTTCATCTTTGATATCACTGGTATCTATGTGTTTTTCACTGTCACTCTCATCGCCATCTCCATTTTCAATGGCACCATCTTCACTTCCGTCAGTTGAAAAAGTTATGTTGTGTCTTTTTTTCCACCTTTCTAACCATCCTGTTGTTGGCCTAAAATTGTAACTTCCTTGAGATATTGCAAGGTCTCTGGCTTTTTCAAATAACACAATGTTCGACAATGACAATTTCTGCTTCTTGGCACCCTTGTACCACTGGTATAATGCATGTTCTACATGAGGAGCTTTTCCAGACCTCAATCTTTTTCTTCTTCCATTTGGATTACGTTTATATGCCTCTATTATTCTGTCTCTTGCCCGTAAAATATTAAAAAGTGTGTTTCGAGGGATGCCAAAATGAATGGCCATTTCACGATTTGAAATTTTGCTAGGAAGCTTCTCAATCTCTTGCAATATTTCCACTTTGCGTTTCCAAGTGATTTCAGCACGACGCTTTGGTTCTACTTTCTTTTGAGTCTGCATGAGCAACCGTACCTCCTCCTCAATAGAACAATCATCTGATAAGTTTAGGACAACCGTTCCATCGTCTTGCTCATCATCTACCTGCTCATCATTTTCCTGTGGCTGTTCCACATTTTGGCCCTGTCCCTCTTCCTCTTTGTCCAGCTCCATTATGTTGTCTGAAA
>BOPN01000503.1:477139-481637 GCA_017312705.2 Penaeus japonicus
CAAATTGCTATATCAATACAAGTTTGGAAAATGAGAGGCGGATTTTCAATGTGTCTTTTTCTTATGCATATACCTTATTGTTACCAATACATTGAGTTTATGCAACTGTTTCCATTTTCATTTTATTTGTACATGATTTCTTTATTGATCGAGAAAAGCTTTCTGGAATAGATCATAAAATATATTATATGTTCTATGTCCTGAACTAAACAATAACGTTTTTTTGAATTGTGTTTATAACAAAAATATATAAGAAGAATCGATTTTAAAACGCACCCATCATATAGCTCAAGATATATATATAGAACAAAAATCGAAATCATATAACATGGTAATCATACAAGGGATGTGTACCATTTTCTGCAATACTTAATTTCACCTCATTCCGCAATCACCAATTCTAAACAATCATATTTACTTAAATTTTGTTAGATACATTATCTTGAAGGATTCATAGTTTCCCTTCTAGGCTTACATGAGGTGCACTAATCCACGTTTCTTCTCAGAGTTGCACATTTTCTCCAAGCGGTTGATACCGTGCAAACTATTTTGGTCGCCGCTCGGAGAGTTGTTTACATTTCGGTCCCTGAGGTTAAAGACCTTCCTCCTGCACAGAACACTCCTTTCTTTTATTTCCTTTTCTTCTTTCCTCATGAGATTTATCTGTTCTGTCTCTGCGCGGATTTTTTCTTTCTAAATCACTAATCCTATGCGGCTGTAGGAAGTAGGCCGCGATAAATAATTTTATACTCGCGAACTAATATACAGTTTCCAAATTCAAATTCAATTCTCATGTTGACATGAATTTTCGGAAAGACATAGTTTGAAGTCTACGGAAGATAAGATAAAATACAAATGAAATATCCACTTGGGTTTATTAGACAAACCCTATACTGACAGTATTGCTGAACACTTAATGAAATATTCTGATTACAACATGCTTGACAGGAAGATCTAGTAAACATACACTTTTTATAACATGGCTGAGGAAACAATGCTAGGCAAGAATACATTATTTAAGTATTTTCGTACTTCTTACAATTCGATCACTGATGCTCGATTTGACTGCTTTCATTGACGCCGTGTAGGGTCACTAGCGTCCTGTGAGAAAGAAAGATTCAAGGTTCAACAAAATGAGCGAAAAAAATCGAAATCCCTAGGGATTCTCCTCTAATCCTTTTCAAGAGAATGGTACTGCAAAACAAGAAATAACAAAAGTGTGACCTTTTGCACTTTATCATATTTTGCAAATGGTATTCATCACTTTACCGCTTGGATCCAATCCCTGAACTGGTACTTTGCGAATCACCATCATTTCTTAGTCTGAATCACTTCCCAATGCTGTTTCATACCTGCCATGGTGTTCAGCATCTCAACGATAATGCAGCAATCACAACTGACTTGGAATGCGGATATCTTACGGACCCATTTTACTCTCTCTATGGAGATATACCCATTTGACGAATAAATGTGCAGTCGGAAAGACAACTTCTATTGATTCACCTGCCATGTTTGAAACAGTTTTTGGGCTGTAGTTCCGAACTTGTGGGTCACGGCCTTAGACTGAGAGATCAATATTATCTAGCTTCGTGGAAGATAAAAGGAAAAAAATGGTCTATCTGAATGAAGTACTTTTCACATTGGTGGCATGTGAGTGCATCGAAACCACTCGGGGAGTACAACGCGACAGGTCGATCGATGGCAGCTGACTTTAACTATCTTACACATTTAGTAATATATTGTAGAAACCGCTTTAAGGCCGAACTTTATATCTAGATTCTACTGTACTATCAAACCTGATTGAGCTTACCGCACATTTCAAGTGTGGTATGTTTGTCTAATTCAGTGGAGTCAAACTGGAGGAAAAGAAGGGAATGACTCGCCATGGCACGGGAAGATAATTATGATTTACAACCCCATAGAACTGGTTCCAACTGTATGATCAAGCACTGTTGGGAAATGTTCATTGATACTATAACTGCTAAAAATCACCATTTGGATAATTCATGGATGGAAAATTATATCACCTATCGTCTGATTAAACATTATTGGTACGGGCAAGGGCTGGAAGGCATACCAAAAGTCTCCGTTTTGATTGAGGTAGACTGCGGTTGTTTCGTATCATATGTTATGATATCATCTGTGTAGACGAGGTGTCTCTCTTACTTGTTATGATTATATTTGATTTTAATAGTAAACCAGTGATTATATACAGACACATCTATAGTAAACTTACAATTAAATCACATTATGCTGATGAATTTATACGTGTCAGCTACCTTCAGTATTTTATATTCTTAATTGACATATTGGAATACCCTTGGTTTTGGCAGAGATAGGCCTTTCCCTTTATGGAAACTTCTTTTTTCATGATCTCGGAAGAAAATATGGACTGGAGGAAAAACTAAACATACGTTGTAAAACAAACTTGGATGTGAGAGCTATATCTCACTTCACTATGTATTCTTTCTACATACCTCGATACCGAATAGGTTAGGCAGACTTAGCTCTTAGGATGGTTTGAGTTTAAAACCATTGATCTTGAAACAATGGAGATAGAATATGTATATGTGCATTAAATGGTTCGAAGTGCGAGGCCTTCATCTTGGTGTCTAGATAGAGAGCATCTTTCTCAGTTGGGATTCTTAGATGAATCATTTCCCAAGTATTTCGAAGCAATTAGTGTCGCTGTACATATTGTTCATTTACGCAGTTAAAACTTTGCCCTCCAAGGCCTTCATGTCGAGTTGTAGACGCAGTGGTCTTTCTTGTTGAAATAGCATGGGTAAATTTATGGTATTTTGTACTATTTTCTTTTTCCTTCTCTCCTTCTTGCATTATGGGAAAGAGGAGTAAAGATTTCTCACCAGATCATCAAAGTGCCTTGGAGGGTTTCAACAGCTTCCGAAACCCACAGACACATAAAGGGGCAAGAATCCTTTGAGATGACGATACCATCAGCTGAACATTGATATGGTCGAATGGAATACTGACTTTTGTTTGACACTGGATCAATCATCATTACTGTAGACACCAATAAAGCGAGCATTCCAGTGTCCATTGTCTTAGTTCCTTGGGCAAAATAACGAACAATTGCTGTGCAGGATTTCGTGGTGCTAATTACACTCATCACTACTGAAATTTCGTGTCCACGGGGTTTCCTGACCAATCCCCCTTAAACGACTTGACCTTGGGCTTTGGTAATCACCGCACACTCTCCCCTCCCGAAGGCCATAACCGAACGCATAAGAAGAATACAGCAGTTACAGTTGCACAATCGCAAAAGGCAACCAAAGAGAGAGCACGTTCAGATATTTATCAAAAAGTAAATGGACACACACAAAAATCACATCACAATGTACTACATAACAGGTAAACAAGTTTACAGCGGCATCTGTTTACGCACTACAGTAATTTCTAAAACGTTATAGTTAGCCTCGAAACACTGAGAATGGATTCATTCTGAAATAGAAAACTATACCCTATTATGGCTAACTATTATAAAAGTTTCGTTACAGTTACAAAAAGCTGATATGGTGCCAAGTCGATCTCGGTACTTGTTTAATAAAAAATCGTTGATTAAAAAAAAAAAAAAAAAAAAGGAAAATCAAAATCACATACTCTATTATGAGGTTACACAAATTCGGACCTGATGTGTGAGAGTAAATCTTAGCTCAACTCTTGAAAAGTCTTACCTGCTATTAAAACTACAAAAAAAATATACCGATCATCAAACGACTAAGTAATAATCACGAATGGGAAATCCAGATACATTTCCCGTGAATACTTTATGAATATCTTCATGCGAATGCGAGTAAACGCCATGTTGTGGCCGCATTACTCTAATACACAACGTATGATCAGGCAATAGTGGATAACAACCGATTGCTGAAGTACGATAAGATGCAGGTACTTCAAATAAAGGTTCAGCAATGTAAATAATACGAAATTGCGACCACATGGTTCGCTTTCCGTCTGTATCGCCTCATTAAATACACGTTGCCAAAATACCTTAAGATAAGATTGAGGAAATAGCATAAACGACCTTACTCAGTACCCCATCTCTCCTTTCTCATAAAGTTTCTGCGCCTTGGAACTCTTCCAAGAGGACATTATTGCTTACTGGTTACGTTTTAGATAAGAGTTTATCTATGGCACCACTGGTATTAGGAATAATACTAATCATAATGATGATTGTTCTGAATATACTGATGGAACATGATAATCATGAAGATGATATTAATGATAGTTATTGTGATAATGTAGATCAATATGATGCCGATTACTTTTATCGTCGTTATCATTATGATAAAATATTAATAGCATGACAAGTGATAGTTGTCACAAGTATGATTACATACTTATTAATAATAGCTAATGTGATAATGAAGATGACAATCACACACACACACACACACACACACACACACACACACACACACATATATATATATATATATATATATATATATATATATATATATATATATATATATAT